>WMED01005961.1:0-18961 GCA_019650415.1 Pipa parva | reverse complement strand
ACATCTCTCTTTCCAGGCTGATGTTTTAGATGCCCTTAAAATATGTATAAAATGTTTTTGTTACAATAAATCTTTTACATTAAAATAAGTATTCCAAAACTGATATGATTTGGGTTCCTCTGATGTTGCACAAGTCTCTTTGATTAGTATTTATAAGGTTTCTCAGGGCTGGAATGATGTAAATAAAAAGTACAGATACAAGAGATTTGACATTACCTCTGTTATGATTGCCCGTACATCATGGGGAACACATGGTGGCACTATACTGCACCCAGATCCTGTTACGCCTATTGAAGTACTAATAGTATGCTGAAACTGGGATCTAGGCACAGAGTGATAGGGATTATCTTACCATAGTGGGGTAAGAATTTGAATTTCCCAATGCTGACATCTCTGCAGAGGATTGGCTGGAAGCCCGAACACATTGGCCGCTGGTAATCTCATCATAAATCAGTTGTAATAGCAACAGGGCTGATTAGTTTGGTTAAAAAGGGAAAGTAGACGCATGCAATAAACTCTCCACAAAACAAAAATGTATTTTAAAATTTAGTAAATTATAACAATAAAATAAAATAACAATTTTATTTATCTCTTTAAAATAGTGTCCCTTTCATTTTGAATGTTAAAACATGACTTTTTCAATAAGAGCCGTCTGACAGTAAGGAACATTACCCTGACAGTGCAACTTACAGTAACTCACAGAACCAGGCTGAGAGTTGGTACATTTAACTGCTGAACGATATCCCATGATAGTACTTCAGCTAAAGTGAGAGTAATTGAGCTAAATATCATGCTGATATAAATTAGAATAAAAGAGAAAATGCTTAGCTCTAGAAAACAAGACTTGCATCATAACCACCAAGTGTTTCTATAGATTTTGTTCTTCAAGGATTGAAAAATATCAAGAGTGGCTAAATATTAAGAGCTAAACAGAGGCTAAATATCAAGAGCTAAAGAGAGGCTAAATATCAAGAGCTAAAGAGAGGCTAAATGTCAAGAGCTAAAGAGAGGCTAAATATCAAGAGCTAAAGAGAGGCTAAATATCAAGAGCTAAAGAGAGGCTAAATATCAAGAGCTAAAGAGAGGCTAAATATCAAGAGCTAAAGAGAGGCTAAATATCAAGAGCTAAAGAGAGGCTAAATATCAAGAGCTAAAGAGAGGCTAAATATCAACAGCTATAGAGAGGGAAACTAAAGGTGAATAGAGGGAAAATATCAAGAGCTAAAGTGAGGGAAAAAATCAAGAGGTGACAGTTGAAAATATAAGGTGGAAAGTGATGTTTACTTTGGAATAGTATCCACAAGAACATACATTACTTACAAGTAATATAATTTACAATAGGGTCACTAGCCACACAGACACCATTTGGCTGCAGGTCTCTTCCTCTTCTGCTATGTAACCCAAACCTGGTTGCTATTAACATGTTTAGGGACAACCACAAATTCCATATATAGGTGCTGAAGAATGTGGGTAGATAAAATGGGTGAAATTAAATGAACAGTCCAGTTGCCAAAGCCCCCTCCTCTTAAGCTGACCAATTTGGACTTGATCCACAAATTTTAGAATTAGAAGAAAAATATTCAGAGAGAAGCAGGTGGGCGGAAACTCTGTAAGGTTGCAATCTGCAATGTCCTGATTGATTACTCAGAATTCTCAGGTCTTTCAGTCAATTTCCTGGCTTATGATTACATACTGAACTACTGAAGAGGAAGTAGGTGAGACAGGGAAGGAGTTTCAGTGAGAAACTGACTGTAAATTGAAAATGATGGAAACTAGTAAATATAATTTTTTTTACTGTGACAAATACAGTAGATGGGTATATGAATTTTGTTGAGTAGACTGTTTTGTAACTGTAATGAATTTATTAATATGTCAGTTAGATCTAGGAATGGAGACACAGTTATTGGACTGATGACTCATAGGTTCTCTATCAACACCACTTGCGTCAACAAAATCAATTTTCTACATATCTGTAAATGTCTGAGCAAATGGTCATTTCCATGCAATCCAACCCAAAAGTAAGAAGTTTATAGACTGGGATTAATGCATAAATTCAGAATTTCTTTTTGGATGTAAACAAATGTCACATTATATTTCAAGATCCAGTTCAGTTGAATCCTATTTCTATGAACAACTAAACCCAAACCTTAATGTCTTCCCAAAACTATGACACCATATTCTTTATGAATAAGCCCTGCCCATTTTCCTACAGACAGGGGTCATTGGGGTGTGTTCATATTTTAAAATCTAGAAACCATAGAAGTACCCATGCAAAGGTAGCTTAGGCAGATGCACATAACAAATAATTTGCATAGGAAAGAAATCTAGGTTGGACTGAAGGCAAAATGGTATATTTTACAATGGTTATTAAAGCTTTGTACTTGTGTGGTTTCTAGTAAAAGTAGTCTGGAACCACTTGTACCTGGTTATAGCTTTATTGTCCCTTTTTTGTTTTTGTTTCCATGTACAATATCATGCTAATTAAAATAGTAATTAAATCAGTGATATGTGTAGGTAGCACATTGATAAAGTCTAAAATCGATAAAGTATACCACAAAGACAAAAATACCATATATTAGCGATCACTGTTTGATTCATATTAATACATAGGCTAGACTCTGGACTCTTATCTATTCCTTCTTGTTCACAGACTCTGGAAAGCATTTACAGTATGGAAAATGAATGTTTTCCAGATAAAAACAAACAACAGCAAGTATGTTTTATTACACAAATTTCCCCTCTGCAGTCATACGTACAAGGATGTATAAAAATGTGGAAACTGGACACATGCAGAGGAGACCAAGGGGGTAATTCAGCAAGCAGCGAAGTGAGCTACGAGGCATTTGGCTCACTTCGCAAATGGTAGTATGCGCATGCTGATGTCCTGCGCGTGGACATCAGCATGCGCATTAAAGGGATTCCTGTCTCGGCTAAACCAAAAAAGTTGCCTTGCCGAGACAGGAATCCCTTTAATGCGCATGCTGATGTCCGCACGCAGAACATCAGCCCTTCAAGCTGTTATTTTTTAATTTTCTTTACGTTCTCTTTCCATACCCTACTCACATACAACAGAGCTAGATAAACTAAACTTTATTAATACATCTTGTGCTCATTGTTTTATTTTGAAAACTTTAACCTATATGTTAAATGTAACGCAGGTTATACCAGCTAATTAGGAATTTCTAAAAAAAATATTTTTTTAAAAAATTAAAACAAATACAATCTCCATGCCTGAGAAATAATTAGTTCTAGCTCAGAGAAAAGGAACATTCACGATGGTTTGGCCACCATTTAATTGGATTTATTTTTCCATTTTCAGGGCTGTCCTTCTACAACAGTTGTTTTTTGCAGATGAGCATTTTCAGGAATGTTTGCTTTATATCTTCTCTATATGGGAGGATGCTGTAATTGGGTGTCTTGGGTACAATAGTGAAGATCTGGCTACTGGGTTTGTTAAGGTAAGATAAGGCTCATCCCTATATTATTCTAGAAAAAGGGAAAACTCATCTACAGTATAATACATTTTTATAGGAAGGGATCTAAATACCTTGATTTTATCAATTGCAGCCTATCGGTGATATCCTGTATGTTGTAACACAAGTAGCTTTATACAATGACTTTATCAAGTGTCTATAATGGAATTCGACTGGTATATCGATATACCGTGAAACGGGGAAAAAAATCAATATCGCCAATATTTATTAATCCCGTTCTCACCATTTTCTTGGCAGAAAAGTGTTCGTCTGGGTGAGGGTGGCGAAAACCCATGATTCCCTATGGATATGGTTCTGTACATTTTTCTTAGTCCCTATCAAAAAGATCAGCGATATCGATGGAAAAGGAGCTCCATTGAAAGCAATGTATCGCGTATCAGTATCAACACATCAAGATTTATTGATATCAGTAAATGTTATTCGGCGTTGCATAAATTGAAAAAAAATGACAAAATGAAAATAGCGCTGAAAAAACGCATAAAAAATGGCAAAACAGATCGAATAGTAGCAAAAAGTTCAAAATCACCTTTATAAATATCCCCCACAAGATTAATACTAAGTATTAGAAATGAAATGACATTTGTATGTTTTAATCCACCTGAGATCACACTTTTCCTGATGTAATAATTGTAATAATTCCTTATTTGAATGATATTTTCTAGGATCCTTCATTCCTACAGATGGATCACTAAGGTGCGAATTTGACTGTTGAATTCGCAAACAGTGGATTCCCATAGCAAATCCGCTACATTTTCCCCATTGTAAAGTCGCTACAATTTTTTACAGTTAAGATTGCGACAATTTTCCCATATTAAAGTCGCAACTACAACAATATCCTCATTATAAAGACGCAACTGTGACAGTAGCAGCCTATTGCGACTGTCTTTATCTGGTGAATTTGCACCTATACGCAACAATTTGGACATTAGTGAATAACCCCCCAATCTGCAGAATTATGTTGGGAGTATTGTATGAAAGCTAAAATGGGGTAGGAAGGTTATTTTGGGATTTTGTTTCTTAAATGTCATGTAAGCTGATCACCTAGTATTAAGTATGGATTAAGCTGATTACCTAGTATTTTTCTATCAGAAACCATTTGCGGGGTAATTCATCAACAAAGGACACAATTGTGTGCTGTGGTCTAGTAACAAATAACAACCAATAAGAGGTTGAATGTTGTTTTCTAACTCCCATATACCATTGAATACTAACTAGTACTAATCTGTTTCTATCACTAGACCTCAGTTAACGAGTGCCGATTTTGATGAATATCTCTATATATTAAAGCCTCAATTCCACATTATACACAGTCTTTAACAGATTTATGATGTCATACACATTTGTGAACAAAACAATCTGCTTTTGCATCATAGCTTGTGCAAATACAAATTAAATGAATGATAAGCATGGGATTTCTATCTCTATAATGTATCTAGAACTTAGTAAACGATCGTCTCACATATAAATTTGCATAAAGGTCTACAAAATAAAACCTTGAGAAGAATATGAGAGATGAAATTCTTGGCTAATGGTCTTGAAGCATTCATCTAGCTTCTTGTCAGCTATTACCGTGGAGTTACAAGGAGGCTATTTCTAGAATCATTGGATAATGCATTGACAACCAGGTTGTGTGGCCTAACTCCCATATGACAGACAGTAACATTATTAAAGTTTGAGTAAAACCACTGTACTCATGTGATAATGGAACACCATTATCCCTCTGAAACCTTCCATGTATATGCTTTTTTATCTACGCTGCTAACACATTTATACATAGGTTTATATAAATTGAAAGAGCAGCAGGACTGAAGAAAGGCTACATAATAAAGATATATTTTCCAATCTACTACCTCACCTCTATGGGTCTTATCTCCGCAGCCATTCTTAGTTGATAACATAATTCCTTGGAATCCCTTATCTCTTTGTCTGTATCCATTAAATCAGGCTTCCTTCTTGCATTACTGCCGTCGGTTGTAAAATTTACTCACCTTACCCAGTATAATAGCTTGGTCACATCCATGACTTCCATTATTTTTACTCTTTATGCCTAGCCCCATCAATCCCATAGCTCATTAATTCCAATACATATCATCAGTACATTATCATATAATACAGTAATTTGGTTTTAAAAAACTCACACATCCCTCGTGTCCAACCTTTCCAATACACCCTACCCATTTTACACCTAAAGAAAGTGAAACCCCCTGCATTTTGTCCCAGTTTGTCCCAAGGGAAAACAATTCCTCCTAGGCTCAAAATAGTAATCGGTCTCTTTGTTTGACTCTCAGAGGGTAGTGTTACGCTCACTATTGTTGTGTGTTCTTTTAAAATACCCCATGTGCCTATTTTATTCATCTGCTGTTTAGTGAATAAGGAATAGAGAATCAGGGCGAAGCCACCCAAAGTGATAAGAATTCCCTCCGACAGTCAAATTCTCACTTTAGTCAATTACCCCCTAAATATATAGTAGGTTAAAGGCACATTAGGGGGGGTTATTCACTAAGGTGCGCATTTGTCTGTCGAATTCAGTTAAGAAACCTCTACAAGCCCAATGGATTCCAAACCTAGCTACCATCAAATGATTTCAATTCATAAACACTGGATGTTGCAAGTAACAGCAATGGCACAGTGCAGAGAGAATGTAATGAATAAAATAGGCACATGGGCATGCCTACTAGTTGCTATATTGGAAACACTGCTATTTAAAGCAATAAAATGTATTTGTACATTGGATTTTATACTTAGAATCTTTAAATAGTACCTGGTTTATTTACATGCTAGAAACACCCTTTGGAAATAATGATGGCTCAAAAGTCTCAAGATTCAGGGGGTTATTCCTTAATTCCTACAGATGGAGGGAGTTATTTACTAAGGTGCGAATTTGACTGTTGAATTTGCAAACAGCGGATTCCCATAGTAAATCCGTGACAATTTCCCCATTGTAAAGTCGCGACAATTTTTTAATGTTAATATTGCGACAATTTTCCCATAATAAAGTCGCAACTGGGACAATATTCTCATTATAAAGATGCGACTGCGACAGTAGCAGCCTATTGCGACTGTCTTTATCTGGCAAGTTCGCACCTATACGCAACAGTTCGGACTTTAGTGAATAACCCCCCTGGGTGTTTTCGTTCTTCTGCATTGCTGTCCATTTGAAAGTTCTTATTCTGATTCATAGCACCCTTTAATAAATAGAAATATGAACCCATTGAACTATAATTTTATTTGACTGAAAATTGACAGGAAAAATAAAAATAAACGATGCTAATAGGGTGTGTATGTTTTATAGACGCTACCGTTGGGTAGATAATCCTCAATACTGCTTAAAATCCTTCAACCTCACTCAACTAGACTGGATTGTACTTACAGGGGCATGAAAAGATGATTATTTTTGCATAATTATTGTAGTTAACTCTGTTTCCGAAAAACCCAAAAAAATGATGCAAGTCATTTAGTTTTCTCTAAGGGATACATCATTATAACAGCTAAAAGAAGTACTTAGTGTAAAGGTTCTGATATATGTCAGGACATTGTGTATCGAAGCTTTAATGTTAATGGAACAGATTTACTTTCTCTGCTGTGCTAATCAGCTGGGGATTTGTTTGATTTTATTTTTTTTACCCAACATGTTTGACTTACATTCATATTTTCCTAACTTGTTCTGGAACTTTGAATGCAGAAGTAGTTAATCCTGGTTTGTAGGATGTTCTATAAAATACAATCAGAAAGGGTGATTTTTAGAACACTATGAAGTCAAACACAAGTTGGGTCTCCCTTACACATGCATTTTCCCCGTTATTTTTCTATATTATGTGTTTCTCAATAGCTCACTCATTTGTCCAACAGGTATATGGTATATTTAATTTTTTATTCTGTTATTATACATTTTCCTACCATAGAAAGAACAGACAAAAACCAAAAATGAATACAAATAAATAAATAAATACCTTTACATATACATATAACATATGTTATATTATATCACATTATTATTCCTTAAGTGACTCTGACTCATAGTGCTAAAATGCTTTGGTGTCATTGTAAGTAAAGTAGTTTCAGAGTCTGATCTGATTTCCATCCAAATAGTTACCCATATTTCTAGAATGTACTGGTTAGTAGAAAGCAGATTACCTACCACTCCTTTACAAACCCTCCTTCTTATTAAATATGAAAGCTGCTTTCATTAGTTCATATTATATTCTCATAAAATTGCTGCCAAAAGGGGGTTACAGGGGGTATTGTTTGGCAAACTAAGGGGACCCTGACAGTCAAATGTAGGCTTATGAGTAATGACAAATAAAGATTATGGTCCATATTGACTGAACCTTGAATTCACCTGAAGTAACATTTCCAAAATAATCCCAAATTCACTCCTCCTTATTGTACTTGTTCACTTCTTAGTTTAAGTGGACAGATTGCATTCCATCTACATAAATATGTTGGGGGGCAACCCCATGATTTCTAATGACATCCCTGATGGCCATTGTCTAATATGATTAATTCAAACCCATTGGCTCCTTGCTGGGGGTTATTTGCTAAAGTTGTCTAGATGTTGTGAATTGCATAAGCCTTCAAGTCTATTCCTATATTATAAGCAAGATTTATTCATTTCAATTTTCAGCTATAACAAGTTTTGCTGCATTTAAAGGTGGCGTCATAGATTTTATCTTTAGATTAGTATTATGCAGAATGACTAATAAGTCCAAACAGTAATTAATTACACACCTCACACATGTTTCCAAAACCTGATTAAAAAAGGACAACAAAAGAATTAGGGGATTTAGTGTCCTTGTTCAATAAAATATCTCCATTTGTCGCTCTTCTACTGCAACCAATCTTATCCAGCCCTTGGTTTCTACTATAAATACTCTCCTTAAATAAAAGTTCTCATTTAAGTCATAAACACACATATTTGCATCTATCGAACACAAATTTGTGGACCCTACCTTAGGGCAAGGTACACCAGTGTAAATACATAGATTTGACTTTTTTTGGCTAATAGCAGGATTTTGTGGGGGGGGGGGGTTGCTAAATGCAAGGTTCCTGATACTATTCTGGTGACGTTTTAAAGTAAAAATATTTGTTACAACTTATTCTACAAAATGGTGACATTGTCCTTTCTTATGATAGTTCATGCATATTGGCAGAATGTAGTAATTAATCTAAAAAAATCTAGTTGGTATTGTCTCTTTTAAACAGATCCTTGTGAGGATGACACAACATTGCTTTAATAAGCTTATTTATGATAATATATACAGTATCCTGGGCTGCAGCAGACTCCTGTGGGGCGAAATTTATTAAAATCGGTAATTGCCAATATCGCGATATCGGTAATTTTACCGATATCGATATCGTGGTATCGGAATTTACCAATATCGATATCGCAATATCGAATTTCGGCCGGCCATTGATTTCAATGGTAGAACGGCCGCGATATCGATATCGGTAAATTCCAATATTTCGAAATCAGTAAATTCCGATATCGCGATAGCGGTATTTTACGATTTTAATAAATTTCGCCCAAAATATGTTTCTGAAAAGCTTATCCATTTGCTTCCCAAATGAAGTCTTAAACTGTGGAAGATTAGAGCTGAAATATACATGATGCTTAAAAGTTTGTAGAAAATTCCAAACACATCAATAACTGGAAATGCTCATTTAAACATTTCTCCAACATTGGGAGAAAAGACTTTTAATTTAACTTACGTGTTTCACCTTGTTCTATATTTACCCATCAGGCAGTGCAGGATGGGGTATTCCTTCTTCTCGCATACACATTCAAGAGTCTTATTCATGAAAGTGTGAATTTGGCTAATGAGGTACATTCGTGTCACTTTGGTTTGTGATACTCTGATAATCGCAAACTCTCTATTCCTTTTTCACTTTGTGGTGAATTCCCATAGCAAAGAAGCAAACGATATCAGACGAGGTTTATTATGTAATGTAGCGTAGTCAGTAGAACAGCAGAAACACTACCCATCAACCCCCTTATTTAGCATTTTTATCTGTTGAAGCTAAACTGGCGAATTTAATATTGAATTAGCGCTAAATTTACCAAAAATGTAAATATCCCCAATATTTATAAAGCTCCTTAAGACCTTAAGCTACTTTTTGTTATCTCTGAAAATTGTTCACCAGGTTGAGTGACGAAAACTCATTATTCCCTATGGAGATGGTTCTGCAAATTTTTCAGATCAGTTTCCCGTCAAAAAGATCGATGATTATCAATGTTGATTGAAAATGGAATGGGACTCCATTGAAAACGGTGTAAAGTGTGGTAGATTTTACACATTAATATTTATCGATGTCGATCTTTTTTGATATTGGTAAATTTTATTCAGCATTACATAAATTGGCCAAAACAAAAACATACAGTGAATAGAAAATAGCTGCGATAATGCAGCAAATAACAATGAAACGATCGAATAGCTTGAAATGACTCTGTTAAATTTCCCCCAGACCTGGGCAAAATGTATTAAACTCGAAAAGACCAATTTTTGATTGGTATTTTTCAATCGTATTTTTCGATGGAAAGGTAGCTATACTTCACAGTAGTAGTAGGACTACCTTTCTACTGAAAAATCTGATCGAAACGTTTAGATTGGTAAAAATCAATCGAATCATATTGACTGAATTTTATCAATTGAACAACCGAGATCTACAGAGGATAAACTCTAGTGGCAAAATTTAATAAAATTGAAAATATCGATATCACAATATCGAACGATTTTTACCGATATCATGATATTGCCAATATACTGTAGAGATACTGGAAGTTTGACGATATTGCAATATCGGAAGTTTATTGATATTGCGATATTGAAATTTTATAGAAATTTGGAATATGTTTATTATTTCTATGAAAAATCCATAATATCGCTGGAAAACTTGATATCACAATATCGATATTTTTGATTTTATTAATTTTCACCCAAAATTTGTGTGTATCATAAATGATGTACTTGAACTTAAAGTATGTTTAGCATGGCCATTAAATTCCTAACCTATGACCTCATAACTGTTTCTGATTATGGAAGCCCTTGGTTACTTTGAACCTTCTTATGAATGAAAATATTTTTTTTAATTCAATTATTATTATTTAAGAACTCTGTGCCAGGGTGAATCATTAGTAAAATTATATAGTAATCAGTTTTTGTATACCCACTATGATTTTTCTCTTTTCAGATTGACAATTTGCGTACATATAATCTAAAAGAATTTTGTGATATTCAGTCTCAGCAGTGTTCCCATGAGCGAGCAATTATTGCGCTAATCAGAGAGAACATTATTTTGGCCATTACTACTACATTTTTGAAGGTAACTATGAAAACTATGCTTCATTCTTATAATAATACAGATGTGCTATTTCTTTTTGATATGGAAAAAAAGTTGCATATAAAAAAAAAAACCCCATACATTTACCCGTGACGATTAATCCCAAACATGGATTCCATTGGGGACATTTCTAAAAGTCGAATAATATTTTGACTGTTTTAGCACAGGTGAATTAGCGCTAAATAACGCCACTATGTCATCATCACAGAAATATTTATTAAGCCCAGTAAGACCATTTTCTTGTCAAATAATGTTCACCTGCTTTAGGGTGGCAAAATCCTGTTATTCCCTATGAGGAGGTCCTAAAACTTATCCTAAGTCAGATCTGTTTTTCCGATAGAGAAAGATCGGTGATACTGATATAGATCGAAAACAGTACAGGAGCCTCAGTGAAAAGAGCGCAAAGTGTGCTGGCTTTAACAAATCGATATTTATCGATGACCATCTAATTTGATATCCGTAATTTTTATTCACCCCTGATCAAATCAAAAATTTCAGCGAAGCAAAAAATGATGGCAAAAACAAGGCAAAACTAATTACAATACAATAAACAGATCCAAATGACCGTTATACATTTCCCGCAGATCTATCTCTTGCCATTAATTAAAAAAACTTACATTTTGGTAAGGAACTGGCTGTTGAGCTAGTGCTAGTTATTTCCTAAAAGATATCTTTTTTTTTAAGCAGCGTCAATAAGAAAAAAGTGCTCTAAATTTTTCACCATCCTTAATTTCCCCTTAAAAGGCATCTATAAATTATTATTAGTTATTATACACATTATATAAGTACATCTGGGGTGAGGGGGAGGGTGCAGTTAAGATGTAGAATGCCCTTCTCTAAAAGGTTGTCCTAATCAATACAGTCACTTGATTGCTCTGTAAATACTATAGAATTTTTTCCCAAATTGGGGATGACATCATAGAGTTTTTTACAGTTACCACAGAGATAAAATGGACAAATCACACAACAGTTATCATTTTTGCTGTGTTTGTTTACAGTAGTATTGTTATAAAGTATGTAGGAAGTGAATTTTATATGAATTTTAACTTTCATTATTGTAGGTTGCCGAGAGAGAAGAGCTGAAAGATTATTTTTTATCTGAAGATCAGATTAAGCCCAAGTATACAGTGCTATCCGAGTGGAGCAATTTGCTAGAGCGTTTTGCTAGATTTCTGACTCTTGTTGACTGTATCTTCCAGGAGAAGCTTCGCTGCTTGGTCTCTTCTTCCATTCAAACATTTATACGGTTCCTAGAGGCTTCCTACAGCATCACATCTGATGAGAACATTAACCCTGGACTGAGGTGGCTAATGTAAAAAGCTATTTAAAATGCAAATGTATATTTTCATGTAGCACCATTCTACTCTAGGAAATGTGTATGTGCATTAGTACATTTGTTAAAAGTATAAAAAGCCTACATGATGCAGTTTCAGAGTTTTTGTAGTTTGCAGTAATCCCCATCATTACATGGATCATAGGATGTTGGCCTCGAGGTTTTCATCCTATGTCATTAGAAGAAATCTCCCGTAGCATCTCACCTACTAATTGTTTTATATAACTATATTGCAGAAGTCACTGTTTTTAAAAAGCATTGCAGTGCTTGTCTGAACTAATTACTAATGAGCACTAGTGTATTTGGATTGGTTTTAAAAGGTCTGTTTTTTCATAGTAAGCCCTGTGGTTACAGACAGTGCATCATTTCTAGTGGCTAGCCTATATCTTCTTTAAGCATTCATTTCCCTTGATTGTTCCTTTTATTTTATTAATACATTGAAAATGCTAATTTCCACAGCTTTGCATTTAGTGCACATTATTAAAATTCCTTGCTTTCTGTTTTTGTCATGTGTTTTTCATACAGTGATAAAAAAAAAGAGAAAGACAGTTTACCCTGCCTTGAGACGTCCAATAATTTTAAGTTGAATCCATTTGATGACCAGCAGAAAAGTACATCTGACTGAAATTGATGGGGTAATCAAGTTTTTATTTAATTTGCAGGAAAAAAAATACATTGATTTTGAGGAAGAAAAAAAAAATTTTTTTTTTAATGAACCTTATGTGAACAATATATGTTATAAGAACAGTTTATGTTCAGTATATTTGGGGTACTCCTTTTCCTGGGTTATCTGTCCACACATACAATTTTCTCTATATTTATAAGAGCTTCCAAATCACCTGACTAACAGGGGATTCCATTTTTGTGTACTTCCTATAAACTGAAATAAAACGGATTCTCTAGAAATGGTCTAAAATGTCTTGACATGAGCACAGATGTTCATTGTTCGTCAACGTTAAAAAATTACCCCTATTGACCTGAGCCTCGGTATGTCACAAAATGCCCTATGTCTTGTCATGTTATCGCTTTAAAAGATAAACAGGAGATATATTATCTGTGGCAAAGCTTACCCAGGTCTATCAAACAAGGAGCCATTTATTTTAATATTCTAACTGCACTAGACCAGAAAATGATCACTGTGACTGGTGGATATGGATCCTGGGCAAATGTGTAGATTTCCCTTATTACTTTTAGTATTGTTGATTTCTAGTCATTGACTAACATAAGATGGGACATGTGTGGAAGTCCAGAGGCGGCGCCTATATTTGAAGTCAATGTAATCCTATGCACAGCTTGATTCTATGAATCACAATTCCATGCCTGTGAAAGTATCTATGCCAGGTACAGAGGAATATTCTTGCCATGGAGGACTACTATATGGAGGTAGGAGAGTGATGATATTAAAGGACCAGTAACACCTAAAGAATTAAAATTGATGTTTGGGTTAGCATGCTGATTATTCAAATGCTGAACTTGTAAATATGTTATTTTTTTAAGTTAAATTCATGATTTTTATTGCTTTCTGTCTGTTTTTTATCCATACTAATAATATCCATGTTGTTAAACAGACCCAGTGTTAGACTGAGGCATCGTGGTCCCACCAGAGAAGCTGATTACAAGGGCCTACAGTCTACTAGCTATAGTTGTCATGTACACCAGAACTATGATAAGAAATGATCAGGTGCAGTGGGTTTGTAAAACGGCATTTACTAATACCAGGTTCTTCTTATTTTATAATAACAAAGATTAGCCATTTTATTGCTTTCCTTAAAGGAACAGTATGGCCAAAAGTAAAAAAACACATTTAATTATTTAGCACTTAGTGCTACAGCGTTCCTCTCTCCCCTCCCCAGAAATGATTTTAACTTCCTTGATCAGCCCACAGGAAGTGAAACACCACTGGGGGAGGGAGAGAGGAATGCTATAGCAGACAGAGCCAGGCCATGGAAGAGGTAGGTAGGGACAGGGAAAAGACAGGGGGGCACAGAATAGGAAGGGGGTTGTGGGGGAAGCACAGAGTCGGAGTGGGGTTGTGGGAGCAGCACAGCGTGAGAGTGGGGTGAGGTTGTGGGGGCAGCACAGAATTGGAGGGGGGCAGCACAGTATGGGGAATGGAGGGATGCTATGGGACAGTGCAGTATTGGTGAGTGTTGTACTGAATAGTATGGTGAAAGGTAGGGTTTGCCACGTTGGGTATGTTACTGGCCTGCCGCATAGTTGAAGATTGTTAAACTGGCCTAATACAAGAAAACTTTGCCCTCCCCTGAGATAGAGTAATCAATAAGCAGAAACGGCAGGATTTACAGGCAAGGGGAGAGAAGAGTTCAGTCTAAAAAATATCATATCTGAGTTAAACACTTGCCTTGTACTGTATTTCTAGATTTTATACATATAATCTTTTCACTTGATTTTATCCCCAGGTTTTAATGCCCTCATTGTAAACCTTTAGATTGCTGTCAGATTGGCTATAAATGTGCAGATTTGTAAACCTAGATACATCCATAACTGTAATGGCAGCTACACTGCCAGATTTCATCAGAAATAACTATAATATTCAATGAGCTTTCAAATTCAAGTACTGGGGCAAAGCTGTCCGGTTTAGGAAAAGGCAACTAAAGGCACATTAAATTAGAAAAAAAATGTTTGTCCTTTTTTTTATTAACCTACTGAATATGTTATGGGATGTTTGTAGTAGTAATAAAGTAATAGTAGTAAAGGGATCTTTCTGGTCTTTATAAAGCAGTTAAAGGCCTAAGGCTATATTTACTAAATAACAATCTGCTTCCTTTTTTCTTTCTACCTATTTACTTTAAAAAAATGGCTGTTTTTTTACTATTTTAAAGGACCAGTAACTTAAAAAAAAAAAAAAATTTTCCATTTGCATTGGAATAGCAGTTATTCAAATACAGCAATTGTAAAAACGTTATCTTTAAATTCATGAAATTCATGTAAGTTTATTCTGGTTTTATTTTTACTGATAGCAGCAATTTTGTTGCATACAAAGCCCAGTATGAGGAATAACATATGTTCACAAAATGTAATCGAGATTTTTGTTATTTTAAATATTTTAGATACAGAAGGATCTGAAGATGATGTCAAAAATGAAGAAAATATCGAAAGGTAAGTCGACGCTTAAATGTGCTCAAAATGAAGTTAGAGTTGGAAAGTTGATCTATTGGATCAAAAGAATTGGGAGAATTTCACTTGATCAGTTTATATTTGCATCTAGGAACACTGAAAAACTGATTTTAAAGTACCAGTAAAACCATAGAAAGAAAAAAACAAAACAAGAATTTGATTTGTAATGGCGATTATTCCTACTAGCGTTGAGTGGTTCTCATTTGTATTAACGGAGTCTGAGGCATGTTATAATTCATAAGGTTTACCTATGATAGATACTTTTTTTTACCTCAAGGCAGGTTTAAAGGAGTTTGAAATCCAGCAATGTTAGTACCTCTAATATTGTTTCTTGCAGGACATTACAGACAAATGTTGCTGTAAGTCCTTCCAGAAGGGAGTTTGAAGATCATATACAGGGCATTGTGGATGGATTTGAGCAAACAATTGGTAAGCCATTTTGTGACAAAATATTTGCTTATTATTTATGTTACTGAAACTGATAAACAATCAGTAGCACCTAAATGGGCTGCTGAATTGGTTGGAGAAATTGAATCTAACTGACCGAATCATGGCTGGGCCTGGTCAATAACCCCATAGTTAATACAGACACAGATCATATTTCAATAGGAGCAGGCTGATTTTCATATGTCCCATCCTTCCAGGATGGACAGCGGTACAGGGCCTCCCCCTAAAAGTCACTGGTGCCTGACTACTGTTCTTTGATTGGCTGGGCACTGGTGATATAATTCATGATGTCACTGGTGCTCCGTCTACTTTATTCTGATTGGCTGGGCACCAGTGCAGAGCCTGCCATTAGGTACCAGGTTAGGGAGGGGATGGGGAAGATTATGTTTTGGGGACAGGGATTTGGGACAAGGGGACTTTAAGGCACTTGGGAGGCCAAGTGCCTTAAAGATATATGAATCCCTTACAAAGAATTACATTTATTGTGTGTAATTTAATCCATTTGCATAGAATTGTCTTTATTTAGTGTTAAGTCATGGCATTAAAGTTAATATCCATTAATATTATACTTAACAATAAACTGCCTTTCTTGGATTTCCAAATTGTCTGCTAGCAGTTTAAAGGTGTTTCAGTGGGAAGTCATAAGAGTGTTTTGTTACTTTAAAAAAATCTACATTACAAGAAAAGTATAGCATTGCTTTTACACACCTTCCATCAGTAGACTCCATTGTCATCTAAAGGATGCAAGCAGGTCATTCATTTTTCTCCTTCCCTTTTACAAACGTTTGTATTTATCAGTGAGGAAAGTAAATGTCTAAATTTACCAAATTAACACTGAAAATGTGTCTTATGTGTTCCAATCGCAATATTCCATCTGCTAGTTATGCATGCATATACACTTTGTTAACAGTGAGTCTAAAAGCAATCAAGGCAGAAAAAAAAAAGATTTTCAGTATAATTATAAAATGATTTATCAATTAAAGATTCCAAATCAGTGTGAAAGAATCTGCAAAGGATTGCCAATCACCAAGCAAAATCACCTACTGTTGTACTGTATTCAAGTTCTTTTAATAATAATGAACAAATATTACTGCCGGTTTGGAAAAACATCTGGTATTCATTCTAAAATTGATAACCAGGCCTCTCTCTTCCTCTAATCAGTTATTTAGCACTGAAGCTTCTCTTGGTGGTGTTGGAAAAAGACGTAAAACATCAATTCAAGAAGTTGGCTTTAAATAAAAGCATGGGTCCTGATTTGGTCTCTCTGTTGACCAGATGGCTGTTATTTTTACTAACATTTTTTAACATATCTTTACAGTGGTGTGAAGTGCCCATTTGCTTTAAGACATCTACAATAATAACAATTTGTAAAAAAAAATCAAATGTAAGAGAGTTTAATGATTCCAGACCAGTGGCTTTAACATCAGTAGCTATGAACGTTGTGGAATGTTTAGTTCTGTTACATCTAAAGACCACACTGGACTCTGTAATAGATCCATTTCAATTTGCATACAGGGCAAATAGATCAACAGAAGATCTCATAATTCTAACTTTATATTTTTTTTCTAGAACTTCTGGACCATTCTGGAACATATGCAAGAGTACTTTTTCTGGACTTTAGTTCTGCTTTTAATACAGTGATCCCTAAGTTATTGATAGATAAATTATTACAGCTAGCAGTGCCTGAATCATTCTGCAGGTGATTTTTACATTTTTTGACCAACCAGCCGAAGCGAGTTAAGTTAGGGAATGTTGCATCTGAACCCCACATTCTAAGTGTAGGTGTACCACGAGGCTGTGCATTATCTCCATTCTTGTAAAGTATCTACACAAATGACTGTCTAAGGAACTAACAGTAAAAATCTTGATATTTGCTGATAATACTATTATTGTGGGTTTAATATCAGACAAAGACGAAACTATCTACAGGCAAAAAAAAAAAAATGAGGATCTGTTCTGCTGGTGTCATGGAAATAATTTACTTTTAAATTTAAACAAAATAGTTGAGATGGTGGTGGATTTTAGGAAGAAGCCTACCATCCAACCTCCACTTTCTATCCATGGCTCTGAGATCTTAAAGGTAGAATCAGTCAAATTCTTGAGGGATTGATATAAACTGGGCAATGAACACAACACAATGAATGAGTAAATATTACTAAGAAGGTACAGCAAAGATTGTTCTTTTTAAGACGGTTAAGCAAGTATAAACTGTCACAAAGACTGCTTGAAAAGTTTTACACCACAATTATGGAATCTTTTTTTATTACGCCATTGATTACATGGTTTGGTTCATCCTCTAAGCAGTAGCTTGACAAGCTACATTTATGGTTAAGGGAGCAGAAGGGATTAATGGATGCAAGCTGCAAACACTTCAAGACAAGACATTTAATCCAAGAGAGCATTGAAGCAAGCAATAAAGATCTGGAAAGATATTTCCCATCCAGCCGTTCATTTTTTTTTGAATTACTACCTTCTGGAAGAAGGTTTAGGTCTATTAAAACTAATACTAATAGACATGCCAACAGTTTTTTTCCTAAGGCAGTGACACTGTTGAACAATAATTTCAAGGATTTACACTAAACTGAATTTAAACTGACACCAAGTTCAGTTAAGCACACTATCACATACAGTATGAGATTAGTATTGCACTAATTGCAACTATTTATTATGGTTTTAAAAGCAAATATTATGGGTTTTTTTACAAAATTAGTATTGCACCAACTTCGAGCAAATATTATGGTTTTATGGTTTTTTACAAAATTAGTATTGCACCAACTTCGAGAAAAATATTATGGTTTTACAGTTTAGCACATATGCACTTTATGGTATTCACTATGGTGGAACTGCACAAACTATATCACAGCATTTAGGCGGCGATATATACGTAAACATGGTATGTATTGCACTGTGT
This sequence comes from Pipa parva, assembly GCA_019650415.1. NCBI lineage: Eukaryota > Metazoa > Chordata > Amphibia > Anura > Pipidae > Pipa > Pipa parva. The sequence goes on along the minus strand of WMED01005961.1, from coordinate 300 downwards.
ACAGTGTGTATTGTGCTGTGCACAGTATTGTACTATTTGTGTGCAGTGTACTGTATGCACGGTATATTAGGGGACAATTGTTTATTGAATTGCACATGCACTGAAATTTAAGGTTAATTATAGTTGGCATGAGGCTGTTGGGAAAGGGTATTTGTATTGAGGACAGTGCTATGTACAGTATGTAGTGTTTAATGTTGAATGCTGGAATATGCACTTCCTCCAAGAAAATTCCTATTATGTATTTACAAACCCCAAAATCAGAAAAGTTGGCACGTTGTTTAAATCGTAAATAAAAACAGA
>WMED01005960.1:3465-18961 GCA_019650415.1 Pipa parva | reverse complement strand
GTGGAACTTGCACTATTGGTGACTGACTAAATACTTTTTTTCCCCACTGTATATTGTTTTTCCAAAAAACAGGCAACTCTCCAGGTCTTGGATGTACCCAGAGGGGTATGTTTTTAGTAATGAACTGCCATGGTGAATGGAACATATTTATCTTTACCTTTGGTACTAGCTGGTGCACTGTAAGGCAGCAGAAAGAGGGTTTTTATTTAGCCAAATAAATTCAGATTTATTTTACCATCACAAGGGCTTTTAAATGCTAATGTTTTCCCAATGTGTTGTCTCAATCTATATTTTATCTGATCCTAAATTAGAGGTGGGACAAGAGGACTGCTGCGTGCACTTGATTAATCTGCAGTAATGGGTATCTGCAGAAAGGGTAGTGTATGGGTAATTTAGGCCCATGTAAAGAAGGACACGCAGCAAACCACTGTTCTGCTTCAAACTTAGAAGCATTTTTGTCATACCAATCAGCATGACTACCTAGTCTGCAGTAAAGAAGGAGGTATTTTATCCTGTGGTATGTTTATATGTCAATATGAAATGGTAGGTATAGATTAATATTGCAGCTCTGCGGAATTCTCTATTAATTCAATTATTTAAACTGATTTACTCTACCACAGCATAAAACCTCCTTTTATGGGATTGCTTACTAACACTTTACTCTGACTTCTTTTCTTATTTCATGTGACAGGTTTTACCCATAAGTCATAGCAGCAGTAAAACATGCAAAACAGCATGACATGGGGGTGGAGCCTGGACCATTTTTTTTTACAAAACATATTTGGCCCTTAAAATCTACAATCACCTCTGGCCCATATCTTTGTATTTCAAACTACCCCAGTGTTCATTGTTTCCTTTTTCTCTCTGTTCCACTAACCAAGGTGGCAGGTAGATGGATACTGTAATACCAGGAGACTGTGGTCAGGTGTGCTTGAGCTAACTGAAGCTTTTTTGATTTGCAGGAGGAGTTCTGCTACCCAGTAGAATGTCTAGCACTTACTGTTGAGGAAGTTATGCACATACGTCAAGTTCTTGTGAAAGCTGAGCTAGAGAAATTTCAGCAATATAAAGATATCTACAATGCCCTGAAGAAAGGAAAGGTATACTCATCATTCATTTAGACAAGAAATGTATCTTAATGGACAGAAATAAAATACAAACTGTCCAGTCTTTTAAGCAAAACTGATCAGATCACTCGGGACATGTATGACTCCTCCCTCATCCTGCAGGGCAGCATTTATTTTAAATATAACCCTGCTGTTTGTTGTGTTCTTTGTGTGTGTGTCTGTCATTTTAAAGGGACATTATTTTAGTATCTGATGTATATAAATCTGTTTTTCTCTAGCTTTGTTTGTGTTGCCGAACGAAAAGATTTTCCTTATTCACTTGGTCATACACGTGTCAGTTTTGCAAAAGGTAAGTATTTTGGTCCCATTTGATTGTGCTTCTGAAATATTAGAACACTCACAAATTAGTTTTTTTGTATAAGTGGAAAAAGTGGTTAAAATAGTAGAAGTGAAGTAAATACAAGCATATATTCATGATTACACATCATTTTAAATGTCAGGCAGTGACTGAAACAAGAGGATGGAGGTCCCTGCCCCATAGAGCATATGATTTAACTGGAGAGTTGACTGACATGTACAGATAGGAGGGTAATAAGTGCAGTAATACAAAGTGCTGGGTCATTTGCCTATAAGTGTAAATCATAAATATCTATTTAAGCATAAAGTAAATGCAATAGGTTAAAACTGGTGTAGATGACTAGGAATGTATGGTCACACAAGCAGTGAGATGTAGGGAGGGGCAATGAAGTGCTTTAAATGTCAAAAAGAGGACACTGTAAATAGTTTGTTTTTTTAACAGGAAGCCATGGAGCTCTCCTGCTTTTACTGGTATCCTCTCCAGTATGCCCCACTGCAGAGAGGTGCAGTATATGAACTTCATAATAAATTAGGGCACGCCTGGCAGGGGAATATGGATATTGAGAGCCAGGGGATTTCTATAGTCTGAAGGCCATAGCCCTGTGCTGATCATCGGTAACAACATAGAGACTTCCAGGCAATCCAAGCACTTGAGGACAAGGAAGGAATACTACTGCAGTAACTTGATTTAAATTTATAGTTGATGTTATTGCACAAGATTGTTATTGTGCATGCAGACACATTGTGTTGCATAGAGAATCTTCTCAGAGAATGACTAGTTTACTGGGATGGCACTGGTATGTTATTGAATAAAAGAACCATGTTATATAATCTAATGACCAAGTTAAATTATTTTAATTTCCCCATTGCTGTGATAGCATGCATTGTGATGTGCTGCTGGCTTTCCTTACAAAAAATGTACATTACTATTTGGGTTGAACGCTGAGCTGTGTAAGGTCTAATTAAAGCTAGGACAGCGCATTATTATGTCTACAGGGTCTGGTACAAACAACCCTAATGCTGTGTATAACCATTGTTTTTACTTAAATGCTTGAATAGAACATTAGGGATATACATTCTGTTTACATAGATTATTAAATACCTCTCAATGTGAGCTGGTGACATCATTAAAGGTGATACACTGGGCAGGAAGATAGGTGAATCTGTGTGGGTGAGTGTAGGTGTGTCACAGTGTGTGGGTGAGTCACAGTGTGTGGGTGTGTCACAGTGTGTGGGTGAGTCACAGTGTGTGGGTGAGTCACAGTGTGTGGGTGAGTGTGCGGGTGTGTGTACCCTTGTATGTGTGTGTGAGCGCATTTGTGAGTGTTTTTGAATGTGCATTTTTTTAAATAAAAATATTCTATTAAAAAATTGGGTGTATCTCATATTCATGTATATCTTATAGTCCAAAAAATATGGTACCATACCTATTCAAATGTAAATTTTGATTTTTTTTGTGCTACTGGTCCTTTAAGCTCTAGAGGAATCTGCCTTTTTTTGGCGCAACTTTAAGTCGAAACAATTAAGCCACCAACATAAGGTACATATATTTCCCCCTAGATTAAATATTTCTCAGGATTTAGTTTCCTTATAATATTGTGTCCCTTTTAGTATGTATTAATTTAATCATGAACAGGGAGAATGCATAGTGAAATAGATTAGCTAACAATATAGGAAAACATAAATGGTATTTGGTTTCCTAAAGGAAGAATTACCCAGACTGACATATTTTTCTTATTTTCTTCTTTTTAAAGGCCAGTATGCTCACAGTGTTGTAAAAAGGTAAGCCTGTACAGAAGTGCTAAACTGTCTATTCACAGAAATTCTCAAACATCTAAATATCTTTAATGATTATTTATTTTAATAACAGATGAGGTTACCTTCAAAGCCATATTCAACACTTCCAATCTTTTCCCTGGGGCCTTCTGCCTTGCAGCGAGGGGATAGTTTCTTGAGGCCAGAGAAGCCATCCACAAGTCACCATCGGTCACTAAGAAGTTTACCCAAGTGAGTGGTGCTATATACAATATGGAGTGACCTTACTGGCAAGCAGGCATACTACTAGCTGTTTGGGTTATTGTTAAGTTCTTGCATGTTCTTACATAGAAATATAATACATTATAACTGTTGTAATAATAACAGGCAGTGCACATATACAGTAAAACTACAATAATCCAGAACCTGATAGTCCCTAAATCCTCATAGTCCAACAAATGAGATAAGTTTGATGGGGTTTAATGGAAGGGCAGAAAGAGATATGCTTGGAGTGCAAAAATGGAGCTGTGTTAGAAACTTAAAGTGAAAGCAAGCAATAAGGAGAAAATTAAAATAAATTCTCAATAATATTTGAAAGAAGCTAAATATTCAACATTAAAACAAGTCATAACTGAAAAGATATGTAACTAAAGCATCATCCAACTGTCAGGAATATGACTTACAGGAATATGTCGTGGCATTCCATCATGGTGGCTGTATTTTAATGCAGTTCTCTTTCCACTGCAGTCGCGGTTGCATCATTCCATCGTGGTCATGTTCCCATCTAGGCTTTATTAACCAGTCTGTCCTCAACATCTGTGTCCGATTATAGGACTCCGTTTGCTGATCCTGAGTGTTATCCTGTTTTCTGTTCTGACTTCACCTTTACTGACCTTTTGCCTGTTTTCCGGATTTGATTCACCTCTGTCTGCCCTGACCTTTCTGCTCTGAAAATGACCATCCTTGTCTGCCACCTGCCTCGACCCTTGTCTGTTTGTGACCTGCCTCCTCTTCACCTATCTGCAGCCTGACCACCAGTGGACAGAAACCCTAGGGACTGCGACCTGAGTATACCTCTGTAGCTAAAACCATACCTCCTTGCAGAAGTCTAGAGTGAAGACTGGGTGTATCTTAGACTCCGTGCCTTAGGGTTTTCTTGTGCCAAGTCCGCTGTGGATCTCTCCAGTACCAATTCCTGGCTGCTACCTCCTACTCCTCCCTACCAGCTTAGTAATCTGGTTCCTGACACCATCCTTCTCTCTTTCAGTAAATATAAATAAAAATAATTCAGTGCTTTCCTAAGACCTCTGCATTCTCAGTCACTCTAGCTACTTGATGCATAGGGGGGTTATTGACTAAAGACCGAATTGTCACGTAAAGGTGTGAATTTGCCATCTAACGATGGTCACAAACTACCCAATAGATGGCTACTGTCGCAGTCGTGACTTCTTTAAGGGAATATTGTCACAGTCGCAACTTTACTATCGGAATATTTTCACCTTCATGACTTTACTATTGCAGCAGTTGCAGATTATGGGAATCCGCTGTTTGAGAATTCGACAGTAGATTTCTCACTTTAACCAGTAACCATCCCCCAAGTGTTTTCATTACTAGACAGATCCCATACACTTCCAAGTCTATAAACCTGAAGCAAATAGTTCTGTGGAAGCATGAATTTGCGAGAATTGGTGTAACATGGGTCGCTCCAGTCCCTGGATGTCCCATCTGCAGGTGGCGATCTTACATTGTTGCAATAGATAGATAGTTTTTATTTGTCAATTCTACATATGTACATAAGGACATACAAAGATTGAAATTATGTTACTCTTCTCTCCAACATACATGACATTAAGAATAGGCAATATTACTACAAAAACTAAGTAAGTAAAGTGCAAGGACCATATTATATGGTTACTATTTACTATGGAGCCACCTGCTGGTTTTCCAGTGCCTGATCTCAGCCCTGCTTGATTCTGTTTTCCCACCTTGCACAGGTGATTTGAATAAGTACTTTCATTTTCTCCAATCTGGAAGCTGTTTGCCAGCCAATCCCCACTAGGCTCTGGGTATATACTGTATACTCTGCAGGATGGCTGTCTCATTGCCTGATTATAGATCTTGTTTTCTGGTATCCTGAGTCCTGATCCTGCTACTCTGTGTGAATCCTGGTTTACTTGTTGGTGTCCTATTCTTCCTGAAGAGTTCTGTTAAGTCTGCCTGTCTCCAGTTTTGGAGGTAATTCAGCAATCTGCGAAGTGAGCTCCGGATCCTTCGCATCACTTCGCACATGCTGTTATGCATTTGCTGATGTCTTGCATACGGACATCAGCGAACACTTTAAAGGGATTCCAGTCTCTGCGAGGCGACTCGAGTGGTCTTGCTGAGACTGGAATCCCTTTGCTACCATTTCCAGTAATTACATGGCAGCTAGAGCCTATCCCTCAGTCAGTTAGTAGCATAATAAATGTACATAGTTGCCTATAACATGTATTGCATATTTTCTGAAAACCTTGGGTACAATGTACATTGGCCAAAGTCCAGTTTCCCATATATAACACTTGTACATTGTTCAGTATCCTATTTGAAGGTCAGTAGCTAGATTATATAAATGGTACAGTAGCCATTTATTGGATACCCCAGTTGCTTGTTTAGTCGTCCAGGTACAATAAACAGTTTTAATATTAAAATCATGCTGTATTAAGTCTATTTTATCTGTCGCCACCTCAGGTTTACAAGTTTGCTGTTGTTTTTTTCCTTTGAAATTGTTCCTACTCCCTAGAATCATTAGTGTGTGTGTGCAATGTCTGCTTATGCATCTAAATGACTGCAGGAGGCAGCAGCTCTAAGATGAACTATTGTCCACAAGGTACAAGTTTCAATAGATCTGCTCTGACACAACACTGCCTAATAAATAAATATGGATTTGTTGTCCCAGTTTATCCAGCCACTTGAGGGGTGTGGGGGGGGGGTGGGATATTTTGTTGGGAGACAAAGTGGAACCACTCGTAAATGCACCAATGTCTTCATGGGGCTTGTAGATGTAACAGAAATTATATCATCAGAAGATTTTTCCTTTTATTAAGGTTTTTATTACATTTTTTTTGTTAGGTTATCTTCTAAGTCTAAGTCTGTGGATAAATCAGAAGATGACCTTCAGTTTCCAAAAGAGCTTATGGAGGATTGGAGTACAATGGAAGTGTGTGTGGACTGTAAAAAGTTTATCTCGGAAATCATCAACTCTAGCCGACGCAGTTTGACACTTGCCAATAAGAGAGCTCGGTTAAAAAGAAAGACTCAGTCATTCTACATGTCATCAACAGGGGCCTCTGAGTTTCACCCCACAGAGAGAACAATCAATGAAATTTGAGTCTTGTGCCTTTTTAATTTTATTTTTCTTAGTTGATTTGCTTCTGTCTTACTAACCAGGCTGTTGTTTCATATGGGCTCAAGCTTTCTGCAACCACAGCACAAGTCCCCTTTACCCTTAAAATGCTCTTGTAGAGGCTGCATCAAACACTGTCTCCCCGATACAGCAACTGGTTGATTCCTTTGCACTGGATGAATTCGACTATTGAATTTTTTATGTATCATTTTGTATAGACTTGAGTTAAATGTACAAAAGTTCTGCTGGACCTACCTGAACAGTAAGTTTTGATAAGTTTAAAAAGGAACTTAAAAGGACATGATTTCACTATTACCTCATAAACTAGGGTACATTTCCTCTGCTGAAATGGAAAATGAAGACATTTTTCTTTTGAGTCACTTGCCACTGTACGGAATAACTTTGCCCACAATAGAGTATGATTTAGGATTTTGGAGAAACCACCTTAAACAATTTGTAACAATTTATAATATTTTTGTTAATAGTGGTAGGGAACCAATGAATAGAATCCCACAGTAGGAAATAAAACCTTAGCACTTCTATTATCTTCCTCAGTGCCAAATGAAGTCTTCCCAAGCCAAACCTAGCTCCATAACTTCACTATCTATGCATATTGTTTCTTCATTACTGTCGGGGGGGTTCAATGCAAAGAGACAATGAGGAGAAAATCTACATAATCTGGTAAGATATATTATTGTTTTACAATATTGGTGAAGTTGCCCTACCTTAGTCAGAATAGGTAGTCAGCTTCCAGAAAGGCTCTGAATCATTCCAATACATGAAAGAATACAAAGTTAACACTGGAAAATGTAATAGGAATATCTTTTTATATTGTATGAAGACAGATGTGGAAGGAGCGGACTGTACAAAAGTGTACATACTGTAAGTGGTTTAACAGTTTCCTGTAATTAAAAGTATTGCTCTTGCTACACACTAAAAAATAATAATAACATACTGCAATTATGTCATATTCAGTGGTCCTGTCTGTTACAATGTGTCATCAGTGTAGTGGGTCAGTTGAGTAGCAACAGGAACATCAGCCTAGTGGTCTGTCTGCTCACTGTAGCTGCTGTGCTTGACAACCCTGAATTCTAGGCTCAGGTTCAGAATCATAAAACAAATTGTTTCTTGTAAATACTTGTATTATATTTTATGAACTGGAACGTGTTTTCAATGTTAAACGCTAGCTATTATTATTACCAGAACAATTAGACACTGAAAATTATATTTATATGTACATTGACTATAATATAATGTAAAGGGGTTGAGCATCTTGTTAGATTTCTGCTAGGGATATGTGATATTCAACCTTTTTTTTTAATGTTGAAGCTTCAGGTAGAGCTCGTTACAATTCATTTTATTTAAGGCATTTCTTTTTTATAGTTGTGTCACATTAGTGTACACATTTGATTAATCTGTCAACAGTGTTTTTGCTTCATAAATAATAAATATCAGACAAACCAGCAATCTATTGCCTTGGGGCAGAACATGAGATCTATCTGACAAAGCCAATGTAAGTCAGGCCCCAATGGCTGAAGGGGGGCCATTGACTCATTGTAGTGTTAACAAATGAAATATCCCATGCAAGTGTTTCAGGGATTCTGTGAGGACAATAAAATGCCTTTAAATATTAACCCTGGTGCTTAGTTGTTTCTATAAATCACATTTTTCATCTACACACAATATAATTGTATAGTGAGTCTGTAAAATAATGTCATTTTCAATAAGCATATATTTATGGAGTTAAATGATCAGTGGATAAAGAAATAGTCATTCAACATGACACTTAGAAAGTCAGTTTATCAATTCAGCACAGCAGGGGAAAGGAAACAAAGTTGGGGGATGAGGAAGGATTACTTTCTACTGGACACCTACCCTCTAAAGCTCAGTACAGTGTTTCTACATAGATCTACAAGGGAATTTGTCAGTTGTCAGAAACCATAGTTTCCATATTTTGTTTACATTTTGGGTGCCTCTAGCTGCTTGACTTCATAATGTGTCATCATGTTGACTAGTTTTTTACAACTAACAAGGCAAAATGGACGTGCCCTTTACAGGTAAGTGCTAGCTGTATGTTGTCATAATGTATTGAGAGTTAAAGCATAGCTTTCAGATACAATCTTCTGTATCAACTGAAAGTAATTTTCCAGATAGACCCAGGAGGTCAGCAATTAGAACCACCATTTTGAGACAGTAGGTTTGTACATGTGGGCAGGCCCACAAAATGTGCATTCTTCATTTGAAACCTGTTTGCTATCTACCACAATGTGGGTTACATATGTGAATGCTAGTGTCTGGAGTCAGATGTTTTATACATAATGAAGAATGTATTTAGCCTGTCTCTGGAGGAGACGGTTAATTTGCTTTATTGATTGAAGTGCTTCAACCCATCTGGCCTTGGTTATATAAAATATTTTTATCATCCGTCTCTTAATAGTCTACAAATTAAATGTTCCAGTTTGATAAAGTGGACTTTAAGGTTGTAGCCCGAGGTAAAAACCTAGAAAATGTGTTATGCTTTGAATGGCAAACAAAATAATTTAATTTGCTGAGTTATATATAATTATATGGCTCTTTGGGATTGTGATATCACTTGACATTATGATTTAGAACTCAAAAGTATTGTATGGTTCACTCTATATCTGGGACCTGCAAACTGTTGATTTCTAGTTGTCAGGGAAACACAAATACCTGTATTCCCTTTTACTATATGTGTCTAAATATTACGATGGAAGATTCCGGACTATCAAAAATGCAGAGAAATAATACATTTACAGTTGCTACATGGATAACACTGTTACCTTACAGTTCTGGGGTCCTGGGTTTCCCTCTGGATATCATTTATCTAGATTTTGAACATTATTCCTGTGCTTGTGTTGTTCTCCTCCAACTACTGGAAACTATACCAGTAAGTTCATTGTGTAATTGTTTAGAAAAAATGAATTGTTAATGTGGGACTGATGTTAATGGTTAATCACCGTGAAGTGCTTCAGACTATCTCATGCAAATATGAGTTTAAAAGGGAACTAAAACCAACCTTTTAAATGGATTTTTATTCCAACCTATACGTAGGTCTCCAGCTGATCCTGGAGTTTGAAAAGTGAAGAAATGTTGTATTCCTGCCATGTGCACTATTAGTTTGAAAAACCATAAATACTAACAGTACTGGTAGCACATTAAAGTCAAAATTGTGGCTGGGGGAGGAGTTGAGATCATCTCATTAAAAGCTCCAGGACACTTACAGGTAAGTATTAGAATATAAAATTAAAACAGGCTTTGTAAGGGCTAGGCCTTAATTCCCCTTTAAACTCATATTCACATTAATAGTTCTGCATTGTACAACCTTTGGAGGTACTAACCACTTCATACTGAAAACACCCACAATATCATCCATTTTGGAGATGCCCTAAGCCAGTTGTCTAGCCATCCTAATTTGGCCTTTGTCAGAGTTCCTACAATCCTTACACTTGCTCATTTTTCCCGCTTCTGACACATTAATACATCAACTTCAAGAACTGACTACACACTTGCTACCAAATATATGTAACCCCTTTGATAGTTGCCAATCAATGTTATAACTAATTAGGTTATGTAGAATGGGAGGTTGTACAGTTTAGTACATAATTTTAAAGGTTAAAAAACATACATTCACTGTGTGGTCCATGCTGTGTGCGTTGAGAACACTTTTTCTCTGTATGTGCACACATTGCTGCATTCACATTCATCTTGTTGATGGGCAAGAGCCACTGCAGAGAGCATTTCAAGACAGCATTTCCACTGGCCTCTTATGTAGGCCAGTGGAAACATGTATACATGTTTGTACCATTTCTTTTAGGCTGGAGCCACATTTGTGTTTAGTAACACTGTACTTTTACTGTGGATTTTGCAGTTCCTTTAGTTTTAATGGAAATTGCTGGCAGGTCCAAACCTACAAAGAATATCCACCATGTTTTACTGCTGGCTGCAGAAAGAACACTTGCTGGTACTGCTCAGCAACCTAAATCTGGTATTACCATGTGTCAGTGAATCCCTTGGCTTTGTTTTCATTTTTGAGAAATTACAACTCTTCCATGTACACCACTTTTGAAAAGAAACAGGCTTCAATTGTGTGCACTATGCTAAGTTAGATGAGACCCAAAAGGGAACCTTATCTAGCTGTAAAGTTCAGTTTTCAAGAGTATCTCTACCAACAAGCATTTCATTTTTTTTTTTTTTTTTTACTATGTCCTTTTCTGTTATATTCTGTTGACCCATATATTGCAGAGGCCTTTTATGATAACTACATATTATTCTTGGAGCTAATGCTTGAATTTTTATCAGACAGTACAGTTGTGTGACTGTCATTAAGATAGTGGTGTAACTTAGCTACAATGATGCCTAAAAGTTCTTGTTATAATAATGGGTGCAAGCTGTGCTTTTGATAAATGTGTTTTAATCTGTGCTGGAAATGTGTAATGTTTATAACTACAGCCATAGAGTATCCAACTGATGAGGCCTAACAGTGGACCATGGGGAGAACCTGAGGCCAAATTAAAAAAAGCTTTCAAACCACTGTTCTACATTGTGGAGGGTTTGGCTCCAAATTGATGATGTATCTATTAGATGTGACTAGCCTTTGTGTTTCAGAACCCCAACTTGCTTTCTCTTCTTGCTGTCTTCGGAGACACCTAGCTAGCACAAGCTAAAAAAAACCTCCTGTCTCCTGTAAAATTTAGATTGTGAGAGATCTTGCTAATAGCACAACCACCTTTTCTTGATGCTCTGGTAGCCTCACCATGGTGTAATCTGATGTTTAAACAATCACACTCTGCCCTTTAAAGTTCATTCCTTCAATGCATTTTGTCATTTATCATTTAGCACTTTTACTGGGAACTGCCTGAAAACATGGCTGTAGGTGCACATATCTGTCTATGTGTAGTATGCATTCACATAGAACAAGTTAGATAGCTGAAAGAAAATAAAAAAACTAAAGAAAAACACTGGACTACTGCTACAGCCCCTTTCACTTGGGTATAGGTTTTTAAGAGTACCACCATTTTTACTTTATTTTTTCCTCTTTATTGGTCTAAAGATAAATGTAAAAGTGACTGAGCAATGTAACATTATTCTTTTTCCAGGGATTTCCCTAGCTTAGCAGCTATTAATAGATCTTTGTGGAGACTGAACTTTTTTTTAACCTATAGAGCCATTGGTTGACCTAATCTTCTTCCCAAAATCATCTAGACAACTGTGTGATGAAATTCTTACAATTAACCAGACTGGGGGCATAGACCAGCAACAATGCTTTAGAATCAAAGTGGGTATGGTCACCCAAAATAACAGATGGACAAGGAAAAGAGTTTGTGAAAACATGTAATTTACACTAGGTCTGTTATATGCAATGCCTCTACAAACCACAACAAAATGAACATTTTGGATTTAATATGGGTGCATGCATGTGCAAGGCAGCATACTCCTGGCACCCCTCCAGATGCCTGTAAGTTAATTTTTCTTTGGGTCTGAGAGTGGGCACGAAGGGGCACTGCTGTGGGGAGATGGGGCAGAAGTGCCAATCCTGTACCTGGGCAATCTTGTCCTGTAGTTCATTTCTGTGATGTGATCACACTATCTCTGACAAACTATATTGTCAAACCTGGCCCTAAATTAGTATAAATATCTATCCAATAATGTCTTCTCATTGATAAGAAAAAGAACATCACACATACTGTATATAAAGTAATACATTTGGCTAACACAAATACATCCTATATAGGCAACAACTACTCACTAACAATGATAAAAACTCTTGAAACCTTAGCAAACGGCATAAAAAAAAATGACCATTAAAATGAGCAATTGCTATGGTCCCATAAGTAATGATGTGCTTCTTAATGTTGCCCTTGTCATCTTTTTTCAATCTGTTAACATAGTTTTTTCTTCTTTTCACTACCTGTTAAATTTAATGTTTTTTTTCTTCTTTTCTACAAAACAAAAAAAAGATGAGGTTTGCTCTGCATTTCCTAACTTAATGTGTGCTCATGTTATGATAACCCTTGCCCAGTCCAGATTTGTATTATGCTAAATGTGAATGTACAATACAATGTGCATATTATCAATAAAAATAAGTGCACTTTAAAAAAGTAATTGCAAGCAGTGCATCACCATGTTTCATGCTATTTTGTGTTCAGTCCATAAGTACATAATACAGTAGTTTACATAGGGTCACAAGTGGCAAACAATTTTCGGCTCCAGTGAATTTTTTTGGATGTGAATTAATCCCGACAAGTCAAAATCAGAAAGTTGCTGCCATTATAGGCAAGGGGGTTATTCACTAAGGTGCAAATTCGACTGTCAAATTCGCAAACAGCGGATTCCCATAGCAAATCCGTGACAATTTCCCCATTGTAAAGTCCCAACAATTTTTTAAAGTTAACATTGCTACAATTTCCTGATAATAAAGTCACGACTGCATCAATATTCTCATTATAAAGACATGACTGCGACAGTAGCAGCCTATTGCGACTGTCTTTATCTGGCGAATTTGCTCCTATACGCAACAATTCGGACTTTAGTGAATAACCCCCAAGTCGCCATTGAAGCAAAAATAGTTGATATCTTTGGGGAACCCAAGAAACTGGAACCAGAGGGTAGGAAATCATTGTGGCCATACATTCTGATAAAAAGCAGTAAAAAAAAATATATATATACTTTATATCACTTATGGTTGCACACTGAATTATGTTTGCTAATGGTGAATATAATAATAATGTTCACTATAGACATGAATTATTCCAAAGAAGTCAGCCTGTAGCTTATGTTCTAAACTAAACAGCAAGTCCATCTGCAGAAACAGGGATTAAACAGGAACACACAAGGACGAAAAAAAAACAATAAGTATTTCTTTCAAAAGGAATATGGTTAAAGCGACATGTGGGGGTTTTTTCCACTTTTTTACATTACCATTAAGTCATGTTTTTATAATTTTATCAGTGGCTTCTGTGAGCTAAAAACCATACCGGAATTCTGCCCTGAAAGGTCTGATCCGATGGCTCTTTAGGTTCCCTAAGAATACCCTTGAATTCTGGGAAATGCCCCACTACCTCTGATAGCCTAAAATGCTGTCTGATCAGACCCTACATGACAGAAATCAGGTAAGTTTTTCAGCTCACAAAGGCCACTGACAAAAATTACAAAAACATGACTTATACTGTAGATAACTTTCAAGCATAAAATTAAAAAAAAGTGAAAAAACCCCACAGGTGTCAGTTTCAGGTTTGTGATGATCGAGATCTATTCATTTACATGTAAACTGCACAATGCACTCTAGTGTTCCTTTAAACCAACAGTCCACTTGCCAACAATTATTCGATAATCCAATTGCTACTAAATTGCTAAATTATATTTCTAATATATATGCATATTGTTTTTGTAATTTTTTTTTATATAAATGTGTGTGTATCAATATACAGTCACTTTCTGACAGAAACCCCATCCTCTTCAGCTGATCAGTGTTAAATCACATACCAGTGATACTGAGGGGGTTATTCACTATTTTTTTTTTTTTATTTAAATTTTTATTAGATTTTCACTTGAGACATACAAGTTGATTTACATTTTAGTGAACCTTTGTTGGCTTTTCCAGCATGTCTTCAGATTTTTAATTATTACAGCGAAAAACAGCCAGAAAACAAAACAAAACAAAAAATTCCAAAAATAACTAAAAAAAAACAAAAAAAAAAACACAAAAGCTAGAGTAACAACAAGAACGTGAGTTGTATACTATGAAGTATAGATAACATTAGTGTGCCCAGGTGGTTCTTGACTTCACCCTTATGGGGTGCTTGTGCTGTTCTATTAACTTTGGGTGTACTGGTTGGAGGTTTGGTTATCTCTTATTTTGTAGTTGTACCAAAATGACCAAAGTTTTTAGTGTTTATCTGTAGCATCTACATCCTGTGCTGCTGCTGCTTCATATTCTGCATTACTATTTATTTCTGCTAGAATTGTTTGTATTGGTGGGGGGTTGATTTGTTTCCATGCTCTGGCAATTGATATTCTTGCTGCAATTAATAATTGTTGGATAATGTTTGTTATTTAATTGAAGGGTATGTCTGGGAGTATTCCCAGTAGTACCATTTGTGGGGTTATTGTAAGTGTGAGGTCTGTGTTATTTTTGATAAAGATTTCCATGTCTTTCCAAAGGGGTGCTAGCTTTGGACAATTCCAAAAAATGTGGGAGGGAGAACCCTTATTGCCACAATTTCGCCAGAAAAGGAGTGAGTGCCCTGGGTATATATGTGTTAATTTTGTTGGTGTAAGGTACCAGTTAAGTCTTATCTTGTGTAGATTTTCCCAGTGGTTGCAGCATTTTGAGTATTTCTGAAGTTTGTTTATGGCATCGTGCCAGTCCTGGATGTTTATTTCTATTTTTAATGTTCTTTCCCACTTTTGGTGCATTGGGTCTTTTTGTTCTAGGTCGGGGGTGTTTAGTGTTGCGTAGTATCTTGTTATTCCTTTGGCTATTCGAAATAAAGTTCTACATTCTTTGTCAAAGGCAGAGAATGTAAATTTGTTTGCTTTATGTTTTGATGTTGCTAAGAGAAAAAAACGAAATGCTCCCATATCAAACACTACAAAACAAATTTAACCTGCCCAAACAGGATTTCTATTAGTATTTACAAATCAGACACTTAGTTGGCCGAAAGTTTCAATTCCAAGCCTTTTCCAGTTTGTTAGAGATAGGTTGGGTATCATTTGTTCCAATACTCTTATAGGGGTATTTAGTGCTGGAAAAGTAATTGTATTTTTGTGAATTTTTGTTTCCAACCAAGTGAGTATCATATCACGTGTTAGTATGGAAGGTTGCTGATGGGCCATCTATTGTAGTGAAATTTGTGGGGGTGCCCACAATAGGGCCTTGATTTCTGTTGGTTTCAGCATTTCTTGTTCTATTTGG
>WMED01005959.1:0-10678 GCA_019650415.1 Pipa parva | reverse complement strand
AGGTAACCCCAAGAATAATGTTTGGGGTCTTTAACCGGGCAGAATGACTGATCAGCCTCAATCATTCTGAGAATATAGATTGTTCAACTGTATCATTGAAGGCACCAATCATATCACTGAAGAAACTATAGGCCTGTTTATTTAAGGACAAATTAATTGGCCAACCAGACTGACTTGCTTCTGGTAGACTGGCAGAAACTTTAAAATTCAAGTGAAACTCTACACCACTTACTGTAGACCTTGTACAGTAGCATTGTAGTAGCTATTCAGTGGTGGAATTACAATGAATGTTCTGGACCCGGGAGCAAAATTTGCACTTGTATCGGGACATCCATTCTCTCCACAGATACCTCACCTGATATACACATGCGGGCAACATTTAATAAACTCAGAAAAGCCCGATTTCGCTTTCCCGAGTTTATCCTGGGAACATCTCTGCTGTTCATGCTGTAAAAATCACTCGATATTTTCCATCGATATTTACCGACCGACACTTTTTGATCGAATTTTTCCATAGAAACTTTACATTAGTAGTATGGCTACTTTTTTTTTTAGAGAAAAATTGAAATTGAGAAACTCCATTGAAAGTTTCTGTCGGTAAAGATCGATCGAAAAAATCTTGTGATGTTTATCGCAAGAAAATTCCAAGATCTCGCGGGAATGAACTCGGAAAAAGCGAAATGGGGCTTTTCCGAGTTTATTCAATTTCACCCACAATGTGTTGTCAAAAGGTTGATGCTCAACCTTTTTTGGCTTGGGTTCCACATAAAATTGTGACACGCGTGTCACGAGCCTGCTTCAAAGTCGCAACTTTTAAAATTGCGACCGCGACAAATTTTAAAGTAACAGCTGCGACAATTTTTCTTAGTAGAGTCGCAACTGCGACAATATTTTCATGATAAAGATGCGACTCCGACAGTAACAGTTTATTGCGACTGTCTTTAGCTGGCGAATTCACACTTATATGCAACATTTCGGATTTCAGATTTGGGGCCGTGGGCCGGATATGGCCCGCGGGCTGTAGGTTGGGCATCACTGATTTATATGCATATTCTAATGTTAATGGCACTGTATTAGTCACATGAACTGGAAAAGCAGGGGGTTATCCACTAAGGTTTGAATTCATCTGTTGAATTCGCAAACAGCGGATTCCCAAAGTAAATCCTCTGCTATTTCGCCATTGTAAAGTCGTGACAATTTTTTAAAGTTAAGATTGCAACAATTTTCCCAAAATAAAGTTGTGACAATATTTTCATTATAAAGACACTACTGCGGCAGTAGCAGCCTATTGCGACTGTCTTTATCAGGCGAATTCGCACCTATGCACAACAATTTGGACTTTAGTGAATAACCCCCCCTGGGTCTCAGAGGTGTGTTCTCTGCATAAAGCAGCAACTGAAAGAGAATACACAGAATTTGTGTTCCGCATCAGTGAAAACTTGTGAAATGCTCTAAAACACGTTGGATGTCGCCGTTATCTGCCGTTTAAAAAAAAAGATCAATAGCAAAAGGTCCTTTCGGGCTGGTTAAAAGTGTGTTGGACATCGTCGTAAAGTCAACATGTTTGTCCTTACCTTGGATGACCTGCAACATTCTCAACCCATGGGTAGACTGTGTACAACTCCGTTAGGAACTACTGAGTCTTTGATGAGTGTTTGTGCAATCCAGAAACATTTCAGCCATTTCAGACAGTGGTTCTCCGGTATAAAAACTATTACGTGAGTAAATTCAGATGAAGTCAGGCATATATTTTGGATATAAACCATATAACAGATAAAGAAAGTTATGTCCATTTTCAGAAAACCCTTTTATCAGGTAAACGCCATCCGGTTATGCCTGCTGAAATTCAGTAGCATCCTACAATATGTTTGACTGTTGGCAGTTGATCCTTACTAAGTGTGAAAGATCATTAACACCAAAAAAAAAAACCCCAAAAAAACCCAACTAATTTCCATCTGGATAGGCATACAGTCATTCAAATACAGCGCTTGTGAAAATGCTATCTTTGAAGTTAAATTCATGAATTGTATTGCTTTCTGTTTGTTTTAATCTTTACTGATAGCAGCCATGTTGTTTAAACAGACCTCAGCCGGTCCCAACTGTTTTCTATGGTGCTTTACATTAATCATAAACAGGACGCGTTGCCCTAAAGCCCAATATTTAAACCTATATAGCTAAATATCATATTTTATAGAAACATTTTAGAATGTTTGGAAGCACAAAATGTATTTATAATTTTATTTATAAAGCGCCACAAATTTACGCAGCGCTGTACAATTCACTAATACAAATACAATACAGACATGGGTAAAGTGTGTTACACAATACAAGTAAAATATCACAAGGATACTTCATTTTAAGTGCCAGGTTGCAGTTGACACAAGAGGTTGGAGGTCCCTGCCCTGTAGAGCTTACAATCTAAGTGGGAGGAAGACATTACATACACAGTTAGAAGGACAATAAGAACTGCAGAATGTGTTGAGACATAGGTCAGTAAATACAGATATTAAACATGAATAAAATAAAATATATACATAAAGTCAATGATAAGAATCAGTGCTAGTGCTCCGAAAGATAGGACATCAGTTTGGTTTTGAATGTGGAGAGGGAATGTACCTGGTGAAGACAAAGGGGTAAAGAATTCCAGAGGTGGATAATAATAGTAATTATAAATGTATTTGAGGAATTTGGTGTTACTGTTTTGTTTCTTAAAACTGAAGCGAAATTTAGTTGAAGTCAGGGGCCCCTGTACCACATAGGCATTGTCTGCATTCTCATCTGAAGAAAGTTCTAAATCGGAAACATAGATGGATGAAGAAGCAGTGGGGCCCTAGGCAAATAAGTGGTTCGGTCCAAACCTTCCTCCAACTGCATACCTAAAATATGCTTTAAATGCAAGTGACTGTGGCTGTGTTCCCTTCCAGTGGTTGGGCACTACGCAGTAGTCAAGGGTGCATTGTTCCTATGTATGTATAATTTTATTTATAAAGCGCCACAAATTTACGCAGCGCTGTACAATTCAGCGATACAAGTACAATACAGACAAGGGAAAAGTGCATTAAACAATATAAGTAAAATATCACAAGGATACATCAAATTAAGTGCCAGGTTGTGATTGACACAAGAGGTTGGAGGTCCGTACCCTACCTACTCTAATTGGAAAGTGTCATTGTGGATAAAAAAAAAGGCTGCAGGTGCCTCTAGACTACAGTGATACTTACATCCCATTTACTGTGCATCTACTGAAGATAGGATACAAGCATCCACGCTATAAGCACATTCTTCTGATCTGACCATAGTTGCTTCAAGAAGGTCCAACTCTGCAAGCGGGACTGGGAGCACCTCCAGAAGAAACATTCTCATTCGTCCTCAGTAGGCGAGACTGGGGTACAAATCTTTCTGCATTTCAGGGAAACATTGACTTTGGACATCAGATGGGTTCAAAAATGTATTGAGAATATTTGAAGGAAAGGGGTGGGGAACTGTATATAGTCTGCATCAAGATATTTGCAGTGGTTATTAGGTGTTGTCCTCAAGAACATGTACAAGATGGTGGGCATCGAGCATGCCTACAACTACCCCACACATCGTAACCAGTCATTTCCTTTAAAGGCAGGAGCTATTTCTGTTATCTTTGGGGGGTTGAAACCAGAGCATAGAAACAGTTTGTTTCCTTCAGACTTTAGACGTGAGGCTGACCTCTAGAGACTCACTTTGTTTCTGGGAAGCCATACTTTGACAGTATTGGGTCAGAGGTGAGCTTAGTAAGCCTCAGACTATGTGTGACTGAAAAGTCATTAATGTCAGACAGTTTATACAGCAGATATATGATGGTCATGTGGGGTTACTACTGAGCCATTACTAGGACCTTGTCCTAGCACATATTTATTAAAGGGAAAGTTTAACCAAAGTTAGTATTTCTTTAAGATTTAAATTGTTGTTTCCTTGTTTTTCACATTTTCTTGTCATTTCTTTCACTGGTCCCTGTAGTCTGGGATTATAACTGTATATACTGACACACATTGCACCTCCAATTATAGCAATATCAAATATGCCGCACTGTACAATAATAAGTATTAGTTAAAACAAGCAAGATGCGCTATGTATGTCTGTTTTCTAGGTTAATGGGGTTATTCACTAAAGTTCGAATTGTTGCGTATAGGTGTGAATTCGCCAGATAAAGACAGTCGCAATAGGCTGCTACTGTCACAGTCGCATCTTTATAATGAGAATATTTGTGACTTTATTATGGAAAAATTGTCGCAATATAGACAATTTAAAACGGACAAAATTGTCGCGACTTTACAATGGGAAGATTATCGCGGATTTGCTATGGGAATCCGCTGTTTGAGAATTCGACAGTCGAATTTGCAACTTAGTGAATAACCCCCATTTAACAGTCTAGCAACAAGTGTATTTGAATGCCAAAATGGCTTGGAACAAAAAATTTCCATTTCCATTTTTGAAATATACAGCGATGGTGAACATTTCCTTTTAAACGTAAATAGCTGATGAAACATAAAGTTAAAAAAGAATGTAATGTAAAAATATTTAACAGTTTTGTAAAGGGCATTTGTTATTATGTCTGTATATTCTTCCTGTGCTGGCTTCCTCCCTCAATCCCAGAACATACTGGTAATTGATTGGAGTTCGACCACACTGACCCTAGTCTGTGTGCCTGAATGTGTAGGTAAATTAGATTGTAAGATTCACAGTAGCAGGAATTCAAGTGAATAACTAATTTTTGTAAAGCGCTGCGTAAATACCATAGATAAATGAAAATAACATACCGAACTTCTGATTTAACAATGATAATGTCATGGTGGGGGGGGGGTCATTCATCAAAGTCCAATCTGGTGTAAAGGTGTGAATTTGTGTCTATTCGTTCCTTGCATCATCAGTTGAACAACAGGAGCCCCACCATCAGGTCCCCAATTCACCATCTTAATCTGGCGAAGTTAAACTAGCGAATGTGACACAATGTCCCGCTGACATCACTACTTTAACACGTTGAATAGATGAATCATTCGTCACCTTCATAAGCGTCAGTTCGGTCGCAATTTGGCCACATTGCAGAGTTTGCTAAATACTCAAATATGGGAAAGAGCCAAATGAATGCGAATTCTGACTTTTATGCGAGTATTCGGACTTTCATGAATAAGCTAAGTGACCACAAGACCTAGGAATACTGTTGTGATGTAGGCAACTGTAATGCTGTGACAATAGTCCTTCCTTATAATAACATTATCTTCTTTAAACAGATTAATGGGAATCATGGGTAAATGACAACGCTTCCCTTGGTTTAATTTGCATCGCTATGCCGCTGTTTGACTAAGCCGGACTAGGATTCATCACCAACAGAATCCGCTCTTTATGTAATAGGGAGTAGCACATTTGTGTCTCTATGAGCAAAGCAACAAGAAGGAATGCAAATTCCCAACTCATTTACTAAGTGGAGAATTCCCATAACAAAAACGCAAACAGCGTTGGACATGGTTTCTTGCACTGTGCGGCGTAGTTAGTCGGACAGTAGCAGGATGCAAAGTGATGTGTAGAGGTGCAAATTCCACCAGTGCAGTGAAGTTATCCTCACAATGTCCCATGTTGTGGATCAAAGTAAGAATTTGACTGAATTTGAAGAATTGTCACATCGGGTTTCTGCGCTCTGAGGGGGGAATTCACTATCTTCCGAAGTGAGGTGCGTAGTCTTCGCCTATTTATTGTATAGTGTGCGACCGCCCTTAGCTGGTGAATTTGCCACATCGCACAGTTTGATGAATACCTGAATGTGGGGAAGTGGCAAATTGACACTTTTATGTGACAATTCAAAAGCCCCTAACTGTAAACTGTAAAAATGAATAATACATCCCCCTCAAGGTCACCTTGTCTCTATTTCATGAAGTCACTTGTTCATGTCCTTATTCAGACAGACATCAGCCCCCTATAACTGGTGAATTGCAAGCGGTACACACCTGGATGAATTCGATACTGGACAGACTCCGACGCTTGATGAACAGCCAATATTGTGTCTATTTTGTTACGGTGGGAAAAGCAGGAATGTGATATGTTTAACACAGCTGTTTAAAGGGAATTTTATTGCCCAATAGTGTTCCCCTGCCATGTAGACAGGCATTATAACCGAAAAACCCACGCCCCACATGGAGGCAACAGAATTTACCACATATAACTGCCTTTTGGATGGTTATAAACACCAGTAAAAAGGGGTGCGAAGTCCACCGATAAATGTCTGTTTATGGTAAACTAAATAGAAGTGAAATTATACTGAATAACAGTATACACCTGCCCTGTAATACATACACCTCTCATTGTTACATTATAGCAATTCTGCCTATTGGTTTTCAGGGCTATTCTCCGTCAGTATAAATCCCTTTAACAGAACTAATAAGGGCAATGTTGGGGTTAATTAATACCCTTGACACATTCTGAAGAAAGGAATTGGGCAATGACGAATCCATCCTGCACTCTAAACCCCCCTGCGGAGTCTGTCACTATCAAAAAGGCTTTAGATTCAGTCCCTTATCTCCATTCCAAAGGCCTCCCGGTGTTAGGTCATTCCAAAGAGGCTTTTTTACATGGGAAAGGCAAATTGAGCACAATAGATGAGTGGAAGGGACACATCCCCATTGCAAGAACAAAAATTCCTTCTGCCATCACTCAGAAGGCTTACTAACCCCCAGAGGGGGAGTGAATAGGGTGGTAGGATCTCCAACCGAGGTCCATCATATTAAAAGACCGTTCCTCAGAAATTACATTGTCACTGTAGCAAGACTAACTCAACAACTCCATGTGTCATTTCCAAAACAACCTCTGTTCTCATGTAAATGACCCATATACTGAGTTATTGCCAGGGTTTCATTTATCAGAGGGGTTTTGTGAATTGATGGCAAAAGATCACAGTGAGAAGATAGAATAGGACCATGTCCATTGAGATTTTAGTGGCTTCCTCAGCAAGGAATGATAGTCAATGAAAGGAAGGATCCTAAACAGGGGCCGAATTATTCTGACGTAGAAATTTAACCTCCAAACTTGCTGTGGGACCAAATGATGGCCTTAAATATGAACTAAAGGAGAACTAATGTTCATTCTCTCAAGAGGGCGATTCTTAAGGGGGAGGGTTTACCGATCACCTCCTTTGCTCCAGTGCTGAATCAAGATTTCATTGATCTTCTTCGCTTCTGTTCCAGCATGACAATCGTTTTCACTTCCTGCTTTCTACTCAGCATCGCTGATTGAGCATGCTCAGTAGTAAAGATCACCGATGTCGAATAGTAAGTAGGAAGTGAAGAGGATTGCAGAACTGGGACAAAAGAAAGAAGATTGTTAAAAATCCTTAAATATATGAATTTTATTGCTTTCTGCCTGTTTTCTTTTTTATCTTTACTGATAGCAGCCATGTTGTTAAACACAATTTACCGTCCCATTGTTTTATATAGTGCTTTACATAAAGCATATGTAGTAAGTGCGCCCGCGCATTGGTATCCATCATGTATTCAAAACTTAAAGGGATAGAAACACAAAAACATTTCAAATGCTTAAAATGCATTCATACTTATAAAAGTTATAGGGGGTAATTCACCATTGTGCGAAGTGAGGTCCGGATCCTTCGGCTCACTTCTCACATGCTGTTATGCTCTCGCTGATGTCCTGCACGCGGACATCAGAGAACGCCTTAAAGGGATTCCAGTCTCGGCAAGACATCAGCGAGAACAGATCAGTCAGTCCGAAGTGAGGCGAACACTCCACATCTTACTTCGGACTATCGTGAATTCCCCCCGAGACCGAGTCACTTCGCCGAGACTGGAATCCCTTTAAAGCGTTCGCTGATGTCCGCGTGCAGGACATCAGCAAGCGCATAACAGTCTGTGCGAAGTGATGCGAAGGATCCGGAGCTCACTTCACACAATGGTGAATTCCCCCCTCAGGGCGTAACCACTTGATGTAATGAGAATTCACTTCAACAGCTGAATTGTCACTTTAGCCAATAAGCCCCTCAGAGTGATGTATCTGTATGACTCCATACTTGTAATTTAATTATTTTTTGGTTTTACTTGTTTTTTTAAAGAAAGCACATTTTTTAAAGCCAAATAACTATCATACTAGCACAATTTTGAATATTTGGAAGCACAGACTGAATATATACACTCTGGGGGTTATTCACTAAGGTGCGAATTCGACTATCGAATTCGCAAACAGCGGATTCCCATAGCAAATTCGCAACAATTTCCCCATTGTAAAGTCGTGACAATTTTTTCATGTTAAGATTGCGACAATTTTCCCATAATAAAGTTGCGACTGTGACAATATTTTCATTCTAAAGACACAACTGTGACATTAGCAGCCAATTGCGACTGTCTTTATCTGGTGAATTAACACCTATATGCAACAATTCAGACTTTAGTGAATAACTCCCTTAGATTGTAAGCTCTACGGGGCAGGGACCTCCATCCTCTTGTGTCAATCACAACCTGGCACTTGAAGTGATTTTACGCTTGTAAGTGACTCACTTGTATTGTGTAATGTACTTTTCCCATGTCTGTCTTATATTTGTTTTGCTGAATTCTACAGCGCTGTGTATGTTTGTGGCACTTTATAAATAAAATTATGCACACATACAAATAGTAACCATAAATAAATTTGAGGCATTTAAATTATTTTGTCTTTCAATTAGTCTCTACTAAATATACACATTTGCACTTAGATGCATTAAAATGCAATTGTCATTAATTATTTGAATCCCTCTACTGTCAAAGGAATGTAAACTCTGAAACAGAATCCTCCAAGCACAGTGGGAATAAAGTCTATAGCCAGCCAGATGTCAAGTGTTAAAAGGGCACTGAAAGGGGCTGTGAAATTAAGAAGTGAGAAAACTCCTGTAGGTCTTCCGGAAAAACAAAGGCCATAAAATTGTCAAGTCCAAGTGAACGCACACCTTATGGACCTCATCCCCTCACCCAGCATCCCGGAAAAAGTCTCGTTCTGGCCATAATAATATTATTTTCAAATCGTGAGATTCGTCTTTCAATCGTTCCATGATTTTTAAGAGGTGTTCAGCGCTTTTTCCTAAAATTCAGTGTAATTTAATGGTACGTGAAATCATTTTTTGACAAGTTGTAATATTATTTCCCCAGATATCTGGTACTTGTGTTCATGGGTAAGTGCCCCCCAAGAAAACCTTGATGATGCATGTCCTCCTCACCCCATGGACAGACAGGCATGGGCGCCCGCAGGATTTTTTGCAGGGAGGTGCAAGTTGCAACCTATGGCTCATAGTCGTAGCTTAAACTTTCTTGTTACTAAGTGCACTGTAAATGTTTGTTTCATAAAATTTAAGTTGTAGTATAGTTATATCCTCTGCCATTGTAGACTGGTGGACGTCTGGCCTGTTTGGACTTACTTGGTAGTGCTGTTGGGTCCGGTCATATGTGGTTCCGGTTCCTAAGTTGGTAGATGGTTTGGTGCTTAGTGGTGCTGGCTGTTCGGGTAGTTGGACAGCATGTCAGGGTCTCCTGCTGAGTTGCTGCTTTCCCGTGAGGCCTCTTCTCCCTGCGCTCCTGTGATCATCTCTGTGCGCCTCAGCTAACAGCCCGCGCTTCTCCATTTAGGCCCTATCAGGTGAGCTCCATGCCTCCGCACCTCTGCTTTGGATTCGGCATCCGGTAACCCTAGGCACTAGCTCAGAATCCAGGGGGGTGCATGTGCACCTCCTTGCACCTGCCTGCGGGCGCTCATGCAGACAGGGAGGATTGGATAGTTAGGACTTCTCCTGATACATCCCACTGACCTGACCTATATGTCTAATGGACGGCGGTGCCCATCCATTCCAAAGTGTCATCAAGTGATGCGGCAATTACATTATGATGTCATAGTGCCGCCTCCCTTTAAAACCTTAAGAGTGGACACACATGTTGTGTTGTTTCCACAATCTGTGGAAAGTGTTCAATTATCAGTCACTACAGGTGATTCTGTTAATTTTTGGAAATATCGCGCAGCCAGCTTAAAGTAGAACTAAATCTGGATCCATACACCTTAATATTGTCTGAAAGGTTAGCATCGTGCGTTGTCTACTATGTCACAGCAAAGAATGTAGCCAAGAGATAGCAGCAGGCGCTGCTGGACTGAAGAGTGAAAAATGGACCATCTGGCTGTAACAGAAGGTGTAGAAGTTGTCTGCAGGCAACGGTGAAGCTTAGTGGAGGTTCCTTGAACGTCTGGGGTTTCATTTCAGCATGTATGGTGGGAATTTTGGTGTGGATTAATGGTGTCATCAATGCTGATAAATACAGGCTGATACTTACCCATAATGCATTGCCTTCAGAGAGGCATCTGATTGGCTCTAAATGTATATATTCAATGTAAAGAAGAAGAAGAAGTCGTGGAAGTGATGATATGGCCCCACAGAGCCCTGATCTCCACACCATCAAGTTTGTCTGGGATAACGTGAAGAGACAGAAGGATCTGAGCAAGCTTATATCTTCTACTGCACATATTACCTTCGTATCTCTGCATGAAAGTCTACCTCCCATTTAGATTGTAAGCTCTACAGGGCTGGGATCCCCATCCTCTTGTTTCAATCACTGCCTGGCACTTAGAGCGATGTATCTATATGATTCTACACATGTTATTTACTTCACTTGTACTATGTTAATCACTTTCCCAT
>WMED01005958.1:0-18965 GCA_019650415.1 Pipa parva | reverse complement strand
TACAATCACAGCATGAGCTGTGCTGTAATTAGTCGGCTCGTGATGATTCCCCCAACGCTTTTTCACAGCGCTGCCTGACTGAGAATCTGGCGCCACAGCTCCTCCCACCCTGTTACACCTTGGGTGTTTCAGGGCTTAAACATCATCACGTTCAGTGCGGGGCCAAAGAGAACGCTCCCCGCAATGAGCGTAATGATGTATGAGGCTGGGGAAGGAGAAGAAGGAGCTGCGCGTTGGCCTCTATGTCAGCCAGCACACTGTGCAGGAGGCATCGGGGGAAGCATCAGGATCCGGCTAATTATAGAACAGCTCATGCTGTGACTGTAATCAACCGGCTCAGTATAAGGTAAGTATTTTAACACTTGTTTTGTATTTTTTGACTTTAGGTGTCCTTTAAAATAAGATATGTGCAGTGTGCATAGGGATTTTCATAGGTTTTGTTTAAAGTCCGGTCCTCTATTGGTCTGAGGGACCGTGAACTGGCCCCCTGTGTAAAAAGTTTGGGGACCCATGTGGTAATCCATATTCACATTGGTAAAGTACAGTAATATCAATTTCAGAGCACACTAGCATGGTCAACAGTGGGTATCAGCATCTGTAACACTCTGCAGCCCTGTAAAAGGGCCCCGAGCTGCTACATTATTCTCCTGTACTTAGCGCATACAAGAATCACATTCAATTGAATATCGCAGCGAAATGTTCGAACTTCGCGGATGTGTTCACTTGCAGAGCGACGTCACTTTTTTGTAAAAATGAAACACTGCACTATATACACGATCCCTAACAACCCTTGTGTCGCTCTATGAGACCGGGTACATCAAACTTTACAAGGACTCACAGTGCCACCTTCAACATGTCGGCTTCAAAAACAGCGAACAACATGACAGTTACGCATTGCGCAAATAAAGCTTCTTCCTAACACATACTGATGGACTGCTCATTGTAATACACCTGAACCCCACCGTTCCCCGCAAGGAAATGCTGCCACTACAAAGATGGCTTTCCGCACAGGTCACCAACGTCACCTCGCAAAATCTCCACATCCAAGATGGAGGAAGTAATGCGCCGGAAGCCGCGTGCCGTCGCTCAGGTGGTGATGCGGTAACGTGCCCGTGCGTGACACTGCCGCCCCTTTGTTGGCTCAGCGACGGGCGCTGCGCGGTGTCTCCCCGATACCGGAACCGGGGGAGGGGGGGGCCGTCCGGGACCTGAATACTAAGAACACCTGGAACAGCCAAACGTGTGCGTTAGGAAAAAGGGCAGTCCACTATATCCACGGGGGCGCGCACCTACCGGGGCGTGAGCGCGCATAGGGGAGGGGCGGTGACTTAGGGCGCTGAGGCCTGGCTGCCCCTTACTTGCCTAGGTTTCTCTGTTTAGGGAGCGGTCTGGTTAGTGGGTTTACGTTCAGTTTATTAGGAAGTGGCATTACACATACAAACGCTTTTACAAGCAAAAAAAAAAACAAAAACCCAGCGTACAGAAGTAGTACTCTAGACACTTAGAATATCTACTTGTATAATCTTGCAAAACAAGTCTCTACATCGACCCCAAGGAAGGGAACCCAAGTGAGTAGGAGATATTATATGTGCTTTATAGAAAAAAAAGCCTATAGAGTAGGGATTCATGTAAATCTTGTGTATAGAAGAAGGTAAACACACACACACACACATATATATATGTATATATATATATATATATATACCCAGTATAGGTAAGATTTTTGAACAGTGAATGTGTGCATATGTAAGGTAATGTGATTACATATTCTCTTATTTAAGTTGACAGGGGTATGCACTTAAGCATTTCTCTATAGGAAAGCTAACCTGTATTATTATTATAGATAAAAAAAAATTACCCTGGCCTTTAAGGATAGTTTTATAGCTAGGTACTTTTCAAAGTTTAAATTCAGAGAGCTGTGGAGATGATAGCCTTACGTACTTGTATCAGTCATTCATACAACAACCATATTAGTGGGAAAAGTTTTATTTCCTTATGATCACTACGAACAGAATTGTGTATGAGAGTAGAGTGTTATTAGAGACTGCAGCTTTCTTAAGAAGTGGTTGATAGAAAGGGAAGAATCTCATATGACATAGATTCTTTTATAATATTTTCTCTTACACAAATGAACATAGACGTTTAGTCACACAAAATCTGATAATAGTGTGTAAAAGAAAAAAAAAAGAATTCAGAGGAGGTACTAAATTTCAAGAATCTTTTACAACATTAGAGAATGCTGTTAAGGTGAAAGTGCTGGTTCCCAGTTCTAATTGCAGGTAGGGATAGTGAAGGAATTAGTGGAGAACCCTGATGAGATCAGAATACAGGTTTTACTCTCAACCTGTCTATGTGATTGTTGAAGGCCGAGTGAACACAAATCTTCAGTCTTCAGATTTTTGGAAAATATTTTTTTTCTTGTTACTAATTCAGCGTAAAAAAAAAGATATTGCCTATATTGCTTTCTTCAAACTGTTCTTTGGGAAAGCCTCCTTGTATTTAAATCAGGAACTTCTTAGTGGCCTTTACATTGTCAGCTCACCATGGACTCAGACGAAGGATACAACTATGAGTTTGATGAAGACGAGGAGTGCAGTGAGGACAGTGGAGCTGATGAACATGAGGATGAGTTGGAGCTTGGAGAAGTAGAGCTGGTGGAGCCTGGGCTCAGTGGATCTGAGAGAGCTGGCTTATGTGGGGAAGGTGGTGGAAGTGCCCTTGGTCCTGGTCCGGGTTGTGAAGAAGATGAGGATTATCGATACGAAGTGCTTACTGCTGAACAGATCCTGCAACACATGGTGGAGTGCATTCGAGAAGTCAATGAAGTCATTCAGGTATCCAGCTGTTTTGTTTTTGCTTTAATTTTTTTTTTAGCCAGCTGTTTTTTTTTTCATGTTTTTTTTTTTGCTTTACTAATGTAATTTGCTTTGTATTGGAATGTTGAATGCATGTATTGTTTAGGACAGGGGTCGGCAATCTTCTCAGAGGATGGAGCCATTTCTCTCCCTCCTCCACCTCTGCAAATTGACCGGGAGCCGCAAAGGGGGAGGAGCTTGTGGGATCCCGATCACATGACCTTTGACGTCCCATCACAAGAGACGTCAAAGGCCGAGGGCAACTCACTCGGAGCTGCACACTGTGGCGAAAGAGCCAAATGCGGCTCACGAGCCGCGGTTTGCCGACCGCTGGTTTAGAACATAAAGCGATATAAGAAAAAAAATAGAAAAATGTAGAGCTTGCATCATATAAATTCCAGAATTAGGGGTATAGTCAGTATAAATTTTTATCATTTTTTAATGTTTTTAGTGGGGAAGTTTAGGATGGAGCAAAAAAAATGTAAAAGTTATTAACCATTTTAGCAATTGACATCAATTTAAAAAAGTAACTTTCTCAAACGAACTAGTTGGTTCAGCTAGTGCTCTTTCCTTCAGTTGCTGCCTTAGTTTCTTCTTGCTTCTCAGTGTGTCTATAGCCAGCTGGCACCCATGCAGAACTTTAGGAACCAACCAGAAGTGTGTCTCGGTAGGAAACAGTGACGTTTAACTGATGAGACACACTTTTGAATGTTTCCAGCAGTGGTGCATAGGTGACTGCCTGCTACTGAGACATGTATGAGCAGGACTAACAAAGAGAAAATCCTATTTGGGTTTGAATGGCAGATATTCCTACATCATAGTTATACAATATGTTATCTTTGATGTTACATTCTAGATTTGCAATTCTTTGTGTTTGTTGTTCCTTTCTGATGGTTGCAGTCATATTTCATATGTTAAGTAGACAAATAGACATTCTTGCCATTGTTTTCTATGTAACTTAAAAATACATATCCATGAAGTGCCCAAGAAATTTCAGTTCATAAAAGATGACAGCTCTCAATAAAAAAAACAAAATACAAATGGGCGAAATTTATTAAACTTGAAAAAGCTCGTTTTTGCTTTTCTGAGTTCAATCGAGTGAACACCCAGAAGTTTATCACAATAAGTATCGTGAAATTTGTTGCGATCAATACTTACTGAAAGAAACTTTTTTCCATTGAATATATCCATGGAAAGGGTAGCTATACTTTACAGTAGTGTAGTATGGCTACCTCTCCATGGAAATATTCAGTGAAATAAGTTTCTTCTTTCGGTAAGTATTGAATATATCCATGGAAAGGGTAGCCATACTTTACATTAGCATAATATGGTTACCTTTCAATGGAAATATTCAGTGAGATAAGTTTCTCTTAGTAGGTATTGATCGCAACAAATCTCGCAATACTTACTGCGAGAAACTTCTGAGTATTCACCCGATTAAACTTAGAAAAGCCGAAACAGGCTTTTCCGAGTTTAATAAATATCTCCCTAAAATTAAGGAAACCAGGTTACAGAAAGTTTTAAAAGTACTTTCTAGGAATAACTTCAATGCCATACGGTAGGCTGGGGAGGCAACTACACAGCGTGCTTATAACAGTGTTCCAAGGCAACATTGATTATTTTACTGTTAACTGTATTTTGGAAATGTTCAGGTAGGAGAGATATTTTGATGAACAAGCACTATGAATAACTTCGTAAGGTCTGTCCCTCATTTGTTGTTCTGTTTTAAGAAGAGGAGGATTCATATTTGTGAAATCAACCCATGCAGTTTTAGTTCACTGAAGTTGGGATATCAACTGTAAATGTTTCTGCATTTTCCAAATGTAATTAAGCACCTTAAAATTTGTCTTTATGGATTTAAAACAGCAAGGACTGTTTCAAAGTAGCTTCTTCATGTTATATCCTGTTTTAATCAGCTTTTGGACAGTAGACATCTAAAGAACTAGGACACAGCAGCATTGTATAAGCTTGTTTTTTTTTTTTTTCTTTTTGACTACTGTGGACAGGCATCTAGCCCAGCATTTAATTTTACTAATCGTATCAAATTAGAACCCTATAAAAAGAATTGAATTTTTAAAAAGTGTTTTCCCTATTGTTGCAATTCAAAAACCTGTGGTTTTCTATTTCCTTAATAAGCATGTTCACAAAACCTCATCTACATCCTTGTATTGCTCTCAGTGAACTCAAATAAAAAAAAGAGAGTGGGGTTATTTAGTTCCTGTATCCCTTCCAGTTCATTGTTCTCTGGATTATGGCATTTCTGTTTATCATGGCCAATATTACTGTGACTAGAAAATATATATTGGTACCTATGTATAATATATGTATAAATATAAACACATTTCCATTACAAACCCTAAATATTGTCTGCTTGCTTGAAGCAATGGTATTTGGAATTATAGAAACAGAGTTCCTACAGACAGAGCTTTTGGTCATTTCCAATGAGGAATTTGCAGGACACTGGTAGTTTCCATGGTAAGTAATATGGCCACAAAATATCAAGTAATGCTGTACTTTTACTAGGGTTAATCATATTAAAATTCTAGTGTGGTCCATGCTGTGAAAACAATTTGTTCAGTTTGCATTAGATCCACTGTCCCCTACTGCTTGAGTTGCTTAGAAGAAAATCTTTACTGCTTCTTGGGTGAAGCCAAATATTGATTGTGGTTGCTATGAGTTTTAGAGCGAGTAGTTGATCACTCATCTGAAAGACCATTCTATACAAATAACATGAATGAATATTGACAATGTCAGTCAGAGGGATCATAATTTTTGCATTCCTCATATTTGTTCCACCTTTCTGGATCAGTCCTAATGTTCTAAAAGTGTATCATCCCCAGGTACCTGCCAGCGAATGAGTTTTATTAAAGATTAGGATGTTAATTTTTTTGAAGACATCATGTTTAATGCTTAATCTTTGAATTTTATCTGAATTACCTTTAACTTTTCTCCATAGTTGCTGTGTTCATTGAAGTCCCAGCCATGAATAATAGATTGTTTCCCCTGTATTTTCCATTGGCAACAGTCTACCTTTCTAGGTTAAAACTAGACAGTAGAACACATTTTTATTGGATAGTAAAAGAAGAGGATGTGTAGGTCCCAAAGACACCTTGACTGTACCTTGTGAAAACTACAAGCATGCTACCAGCAGGTCCAGGCAGTGCATTTTGGCTGTCGATTTTGAATGCAAATTATTGTAAAGAGCATGCTAGGAAGGCAGTTCTGATATTGTGGGACTTTGTCATCTGACTTGACAAACTCTTTTTCATAAAATGTATCCTACTGCAACTTTCTTCATGTCATCCATTTTTTTCTTTGTTTGATTTGTGTGAGAGGGTGCGGTGTCCAAAGTGTAGCTATATTTGAAACTGTAGAGGTTACTTCAAGTAGATCTTCCATTCTTTAAAAACTGGAAATCAACAGAAAAAAAATATAAAGAGAAATGCCTAGATTAGTATTTTAGAGATTTTGTTTTATAGGTATACATAATTTTATTTATAAAGTGCCCCAAATTTATGCAGCGCTGTACAATTCAGCAATAAAAATATAAGGCAGACATGGGAAAAGTACATTACAAGTGAGTAACTTACAAGCATAATATCACTTTAAGTGCCAGGATTGACACAAGTAGATGGAGGTCCTTGCCTTCTAGAGCTTACAATATTAATGAAAGCTCTGGACCTTTGCATCTAGGTCTGATGTTTTTGGGTTTACTGTTGATATGCTTGCCTGTTTTGTTTTTTCTTTGTTGTGGCGACAGCTCTCTTTTAACTATTAAGTAAACAAGGACCCTGATTTGGCCATTATTTTCTATAATTTTGCAAATATATTTTCATAAATTTGGATAGCCCAATTTATCAAAGATGGCAGCAACATTAACTGTTACAAAACATTAAAATTATCATCAATTCAAACTAGACCTAGACTAATTCAGTTGTATGCCATGTAGAGGCAGAATGAGTTTTCTTTTACTGTTAAATCTATATGGGTTGATGCCTGTTGGCAAATGTACCAAATTCTTTCTCTTCTCATTTTTTCTGAAATGGAAACTTTATTTAGAGGACAACCGAAAAATAAGTTGCTTTTTGTCTTGATGTTTCAGTTATTCCAATGCAGCAGTACTGTCAACCTTGAAGTTGATTTCTAGTTTTTTATTGGCTGTTGTCTTTCTATCTTTGCTAGATGCAGTAAAATTGTGCTTTGTGAAGCATTTTTAGCTATTACTAGTTTCAAAATTCTATGTATCAAGTCACTGTCTCTATGTTCCAACTAGATTACCCGAAGAGAAAGCAGGTGAGAAGGGAGGGACTTTCTAAACTGCTGAAAACTAGTAAATAAAGCAAAAATCATTTAAGAGTTGCAATTAGATGGCCAAATATCTGTTGAAGACTTTCTTTATCAGATAAAAGATGACTTCACTGACAAAGAAAAATAAAGTCTAAAAAATACAAATCAGGAATTATCCATCAAAGATAACATTTTTGCTGGTACTATGTTTGGGATCTTCTAATTATCATTACATGTCATTGAGGGTCTTTAAAAACAAGAAGGAATCCTGTTGGATTTATGTTGCTCAGAGTGTTCCTCTCTAGCCATAGGAGTGCCAGTCAGCCTGTGGCTTTATCTCATATTTGAATTAAATTTAGGATGGATGGTATTAATAATAACAGATTAATTCTAAATCCAGTGTATAATCCATCCAGGCTGTTGTTTTTTTAATTAGTGCTTAATTGCTTAATGGAGTAGCACTGACATTGTGCAGATCTGTTTACTCTTGTTGCAGCATTTCCTATTCTTATAGGATTATTACAGCATTTCCTATTCCCATCTCTTTTCCTATTGTTTTTATTTTGCATATTATTTCAGCTACTTAGAAGCAGTAAAATGGCAATTAAGATGTAACTATTGAAAACTTGGGTTTTATTGGAAGATAAATAGCAGAGATTTTACTGCTTCTAAATAGGAGATGCAGTTTGTCCATGTAAACAGTCACTTTAACAAAAACTGCCTGTGTAAATTAGACCTAAACTAAACCAATTCCAGTGTGCTTCCAGTACATTCAGTGGTTTATGACTTCCATCACTTTCCTGGCAGCTCATGTTGTTACTGTTCTCTCTATGGAAACTTTTCCATAAGAAACAAAGATGGTAAGAGGGACATTTTGTAGCTGCTTATGTGATACACAAAATTATAAACCAGCCCTAACTTCCTAAGACCAGGGAAACACTGGTGTATAGGTGTGCATTTTTTTTTTTAAGCGTGTCGTGAAAATACGCTGTTGGATTTCTCTAGTGTATTTTTGTATATAAATAATAGCATTTATGTGTCACATTTCTTCCATGTGTGATTAATTTTGTTCAATTCATGTTGCTACTAAACCTGTCGCATTGTTCATGTTGCACTCCATGCGCTTGAAAAAAATGAGACATGAAGTGCCCCTGTGCATGTTACTCTCTATGTGACAAAAGTGTGACATTGTACGTGCAACAGTCATTGGTTTTTCACAATGGCATATTTTTAGCATTTTCGGGACACTTTTTTTTTTTTTTTACAAAGAGATGCACACCATATACCAGTATGACCCTGGCCTAACTGGTACCTACAATTGATTGCCTGTCCCAGGAAGCTGTTTTGCACGTAGGATGCCAGGAGGTTATTTACTTATTTTTTGCAGCACTTTGATATGTATGTTTTGGGTTTTTTTTATTATTCTTTTCATTAAACAATTCTTTCAGAAAACTTTTTGAAGTTTGGCATTTACACAACCCTAAAGAATCTGAAAGAAAAATGCTAGATATATAAAATCATATATGCACACATTTTTAAAACTATAATGTTCAGTGTGTGCACTGCTATCCCTTTTAGGTGCCTTTTTCTAAAACCATATCCTAAGAAAATAAATGATTTACTTATTCTAGGAAATACTTAATTGAAGTACTTTTAAAACAGAGTGATCCTTCTTGCTTCCCAAACACATAGCTTCTTATTTGACCTCCACTAGCTTTTTTTACATCCACCTATGTTCCACATTCCCTGCATGTTGGATGAGCATGCGAAGCAAGTACACGTTACTGCTATTAAATAAGTGATGCTTTTGCAAGTGCAAAAATGACCATTAATAATTTTCTGATTGAAGCATCTCCCATAAATTTTACAACTATTGCTTAAAGCAGATTTGCAAAGCATCTTTTCAGGACCAGAGAAAAATAGTGATTTTTCACACACATACACAAAATGGGTTGTTTGTAAATTATTATGTTTGTGTATACGATTGTGTATGTATGTATGTGTGTGTGTATGTATGTATATATATATATATATATATATATGTATGTATATGTGTGTGTGTGTATCTGTGTGTATGTATGTGTATATATATATATATATATATATATATATGTATAAAAATGCAATCTCCACAGCACTATTTTTAAAAACAAAAGCAAATATTTATTTATATAGCATACATACTTGATAGGCAACATTTCGGACATGTCTGTCTTTTCTCAAAATAAATAGAAGCTTCTTGAGAAAAGACAGATGTGTCTGAAACGTTGCCTATCAAGTATGTATGCTATATTTTTCTATATTGTGGGATGTGACAGCATCCTTTCCACGTGCACCTTTGACAAACAGAGGAGAGTGCTGTTTCTACTTTTTGTTTTGAGAAATAAATTAATAAAAACACACCCAGTCCCATTGTTTTTTATGAAGCTTTGAATAATGCATATACATTCAAATGTCCTAGAAATTCTAATTTTATTGTTATCTCACACTGTTTAGAATTTTTGTAAGCACAGACTGAATTTATAGTAATTGTAATGGCTTGCTGATTTTCAGGTCAGTGCATTAATCAGGTTCTGAAAGGAACTTCCAAATGGTACAATTCCTTTGTCATGTCCCCTCCACAGAATATATAACCAAACTTTGTTTACCCCCAAAGAGTCGTGCACAAAGTTTGTGGTACACAATGTATGCTGAAGAAGTCTGTGGGTGATAAAAGGCCTTTAAAGGAGCATGATGGCTTAGCCCTAAAAAGAGCTGTTTTAGTGTAGATTATTGAGCTGATTTGTGTTCTGCGAGCCTGTTCTTAAAAGAAATTGCAACTCTTCTTCCCTGGCAATCGTGCCATTACCTCAAGTTAATTTCAAAGTCTCTGTACTCCTCCTGGAGTTTGCCTGCATTGTAGTGTTTTGATTTCTTTGAGCATCAGGCTCCAGATGCAGCTTGACACCAATTGTTAAGTATAGCTCAGTGATCTATACTAATGCAGTCCTTTTTATATTTTATTTCTCTGGAGTTTGTGTACAAGGTGCTGAAGGGGTGGTACCTAGCAAGTGTACAAGGAGTTACAGAGGCATTAAGGCTATATGTAATCTTGTGGAACCATTTTGTAATATATTTTAGAGTGGGATGTTATCTAAGAACAAGAAAAGTGTATGTGTCTGTGTAAAAGTGAACACATGGCACAGTAAAGTATTTTATATGTTTTGTATAATATTAAATAAGCCACAAATGTCTTTGTTATTGCATTACTATATACAGTAACTATCTTAGGAGGACAAAGGTTCTCAATTCCTGTTAAACTAGAAAAAGCAAACACTATACAAAGTGAAAGCCTTGAAACTTACATTTGAACTAGTGACTGTTTTCAAAAACAAGATCCATAATCTAAATTGAGGGGATGGACTAAGATCTGACCTAACACGTATAAGTGAAAACAACACTTGGAGATTGCAAGCATGCATGTTTTAATTTAATATTCCAGAAACTAAATAAATCTCTTGTGAACACCTTCAAATTAGCACATCCCATACTAATTTAATTCACCTTCACTAATCAAAAAAGGGTATGTTTCCAGGCTCAGTTCATATTTTGACTGTTCTGTGTTAAATAATAATGATGTCAGTGTCACTGAAAGGATTAAAATATATTAATAGAATGCACTTCCTGTATTTCCAGAATCCAGCTACTATAACTAGAATACTTCTGAGTCATTTCAACTGGGACAAAGAGAAGCTGATGGAGAGGTAAGAACATAGCCCACATAGAACATCGGCCCACTCCCTTCTGTGTTTACCTAGTGGTTGTGACTGTTTGTACAGTGTTACACTGTTTTTTAAGACTTTTTTGACTCCTATTGTTTAGGTATATAGCATTTCTTGTTGGGGAAGATGACCTGTCCAATTTTCTACCTTTGGTAAAACAAATAACCATATTAGATGAGTTGAAGTCTTGTATGAACAGGGCATGTACCATAGGCAATAGTGGTATGTTAGTCAGTTGTTTTTCTTAAAGGTAAAGAACATAAAGACCTCTAAATCTATGTTATTCAGGTGCCAGAGTAATTGGCAACTTTATTTTACATGTCTCTGTATATCTACTAATTTGCTGGTACTTCTAACAGAAATATATTTGGGGGACTCTCATCTTGACTTTCATACTAATTTTCATGCATTTGATAGTCTACCTTTGTTACATTTATCCCCTAACAGAGCTGACCAGCCTTTAAAGTGCTATAACTGTTAATGATTATTGGTACCAAAAAATATCCATTTGTGTGGAGATGCAGGTGTGTACACAAATACTCTTGTGCTGATGACTAAGGGGGTAATTCAGCATAGTCCAAAGTTATCCTCTGATCCTTTGCCTCTGTTCGCACAGACTGTTATGCGCTCGCTGATGTGCTGCGCACGGACATCAGCGAACGTTTTAAAGGAATTCCAGTCTCTGCAAGGCTCAACTCGAGTTTTAGTTATAAAAAGTGGCAACATGACTGCCACTAATGCCTATTCACAGCAATATCACGCAGCGTGTAGAGCCATGCGTGAGCATGGTCATTCGGTCCCCAACCAGGAGTTCGAGAGTGTCCCACTTTCCCTAGGTTCATGATGAAGTTGATTGCTTACAGTGTCACTTCTTCAGCCACAGAATATGCCTCCCATCTAAGAAGATACCTACACACTACATTCATTATTATTGTTCCTAAACTAATATTATTAGATAGATAAGTCTGTGGAATCTAGTGTGAGGCATTTTGTTCCAGCACTAGGAAGCTAAGGAGTCGGGGATGAAGCAGGCGGAACATCTGTAGGCAAACAATAGATCTTTTACAGAACTAAAGAAAATATCGTTTCCCATGAAATTCTGATTTAATAAACAATACTTTTGTGTTAGGACACAACAAATCCTTTGTGATGGTGCCCTTTAATGAATTGTGTTTAAATTAAAATATTTTTAGAAAACTGTTGAAGCAAAAAATTGGCACATCCCATAATATTTATATGTAATTCACTATGAGGAATAGTTTTAAAGTGTCAGCTTTATTAAAACACTCTTAGGATTGGGTATGTATAAAGGGTAGGTAAGAATACAAAAGTATATATCCTGTCTACCAAGTTGACCCATTTATAATACCACCTTCATGTTGATCCAAGAGATGTAGAAAATATCCTCAGAGGTGTCCTTTCATTCTCACAGTGGGAAAGTTGTTTTCAATCCCATTTTTAGATTACTTTCTTCAATGCCTTTTAGTAGTGGAAAAGTATCACACCCATTTATAGACCCAACCATCTACAAAATCATTACTAATTAGAACAGCGGTTCTCAACCTGGGGGTCGAATGACTTTCTCACAGGGGTCATGAACACACTGTTGAAGCTGGAAGAGACTGCAGGTCCCTTTATATAAGGTTTCTACATGGTAACATTGGGCCTGAACATCATCACGTGACACGGGTACGTGATGTCAGGCCAGGGGGGGTCGCAGTCTCAACTAGGTTGAGAACTGCTGACTTAGAATAATATGATTCTCTACCAGTTACAGTTAAGAACCCCTTTATTCCTCTCGTGAAAATATGCACTTGTTTAAACTGCAATTTTCTAGTGGAAAAAAGTTCATTAAACAAATTACTTTTACTGATCCTGTAAAAATCGGGTCAAATATACCATGGAGCACTTCCATACAATGACTTTGCATATCACTGCAACCCAGATGCAGATCCCTACATTTATCTGGATTGAATCTCATCTAGCCTACTTTTTTAGCTGTTGTTTTGGGAGTTTTAAAGGAGTCATCGCGCAGGACATCAGCATGCGCATAATACCATTTGCGAAGTGAGCCAATGACTTCGGAGCTCACTTTGCTGAATGCTGAATTACCCCTTATTCTTCACTGCTGCCTCATGTTTAGAAAACAATGTTATTAATGAATTGTCTTTAATTTTGAAACTATTTATTTACATTTCTGTCTGTGACTATTAATGGTTTTTACTCTACACCTTTCATAGGTATTTTGATGGGAATCTTGAAAAACTCTTTTCAGAATGTCATGTCATTAACCCTAGCAAGAAGTCACGGACAAGGCAGATGAACACACGGTCATCTGCTCAAGATATGCCTTGCCAGATATGCTATTTGAACTATCCCAATTCAGTGAGTATCTTTGGGGTTAATCATCAGATATGTTATCTGCTGGTGATATTATCTTTTTCTGAAAAATATGGTATATCAGAATGTTACTTGTTTTCTTACCTGTTTTTGTGTAGAACAAGAGGTCTTCCACCAAAGTAGCATAAAGATGATCTTTCTTTTAAAATGATTCTGTCATACTTTAATGGCTAGCCTTCATCATTAAATGCTGCAATGTGTGGTCCTCTAATCTGCCCCTCTTTCTCCTTGTTTAAATTCAATCTGGATTAATGCAGGGCCATTAATGTTATGTAGGAGTCACAATTAGATTTGACTGAAATGGACAGTACCTCTGCATAAAGCCCAGGTGATTCTAGCATTGAAAACTGCTGAGTTTTTACCCCTGGCAAAAGTGCAATGTTTGTATTAATTACTATAGAACGTACCAACATCTTGCAAATGCTTCACTGAAAGCGTCCAGAACGCCACATGCAGCAGTTGGCCACTTCACCATTTTCCATGATAAGTAATAGTGGGTAACACTGCACTTTTACCTGGGGTAAAATGCTAACATGGTCCTGGCCTTAATATTCTTCTCAAAGCTGGTAGTAGTTAATGAACACAATGATACATAGCTGTTGAGTTGTCAGTTGTGGCAGAGCCTCTGAAACATATTTATTGCACCACTTTCAGTATTTTTGCTGGAAATGCTACAACACATTGAGTATTTATCATATGTTGAGGTGACCATTCTCCCAAGAAGCTCTAGCTTGTTTGGCAGATATAGTTCAGCAAAAGAAAGTAATGA
Organism: Pipa parva; assembly: GCA_019650415.1. Classification (NCBI taxonomy): domain Eukaryota; kingdom Metazoa; phylum Chordata; class Amphibia; order Anura; family Pipidae; genus Pipa; species Pipa parva. Next base: position 4,893 of record WMED01005958.1, on the reverse strand, counting down.
ATTCAGGTGCTTGCACCAAGGTTTCTGTTAGTATCCTGGCAAAGCCACTCAGGCTTAAAAAAATGTTGTGACCTCACCCAGTCTCTGTTTTCTGTGGTGCTTTGGATAATACATACTATGGAAGCGTGCCCAAAAGCCCAATTTTTAAAGTTAAATATATTTTCTAAATTTAAAATATATAAAACTCTTGGTAGCATAGATTGAACTTATAGTAACTTTAAATGCACTTGACACATTTTCATTTCTAGTGTTACTATTATTTTATAAATTCCCGCTCATTAAAGCATGTAATCTTTTATTTCAATTCAGCTAATGAGATCCAAGTAAAGCTTTGAAGACTGTTAATGCTGTGTTAGGTTGATTCCTGCTTTGTGATTGTATTTTCTACAGTATTTCACAGGTCTTGAATGTGGTCACAAGTTCTGCATGCAGTGTTGGAGCGAATATTTGACCACTAAAATCATAGAAGAGGGAATGGGGCAGGTAAGCAGAAGATGCTTCTGCCTTATGGTTCTGTCTAAGGGTGGACTTGTGTTGCTTCTCTCCTTTTTTTTTTTTTTTTTTTTTTTTTTTAATTTTTACTCTTTCAAGCATAAGATTCACTCTTTGATTCTTTGTTTTCTGTTTACTTTCCTACCATATGCATTACATTTCTGTTTATTTTTTTCTTTTATAAATCATTCAGTTCTTCTGTACCTGTTTCTCTCATATTCCTCATTGCCTGACTGTGTTTTTTTCCTTAGACAATCTCCTGCCCAGCTCATGGCTGTGATATCTTAGTTGATGACAACACAGTAATGTAAGTGTTGTGATCTCTTATGCCCCTTCTATGTATGTTTTGTAAGGCAGAAATGATAGCACTAATTTTTCATATGCACACATTTCTAACATCTGCTTCTGGTTGTTATTTTAGGGGCTTAAAGGGTATGTAAACCCTGTCTATAAAGCAAGCCCCATTTACCTATTGTCAAGCAAAATAGTCATTAAGAAACTACTGACTCACCTCTTAATTCAACAGTACTCAATATCCCTCTGTAACTGCTTTCTCTCGCTCAACGAGTTCCGTGCTGTGTGTAGTCACACCCCCTGTTTTCCCTGATTTACTCTCTCCACAGCCAACCCCAAAGGCAGTTGAACAGCTTTGACCTGCACATGCTCAGGGTTAGGAACAGGCTTTTTAGATAAGGAGAAGGGAAAGGGATTTCACACAAGAATCTGCTCTCTGAATAGTGAGTGATGTCACTCGGGGGGGTTGGGGGGGGCGGGGAGGAAGGCTTATCAGCACTATACAGGAAGAGACTGTATACAGAATGGTTGGTACTGATCCCAAAATTGTTTTTAAATTTTATTGTTTAAGTTGGCTTTCTATATGTAAACTTGAAATATAAAGAACAAATGTTCATTCTTCCTGTGGGTGCAAGCTAATTATACTTACCAATCACCTCCTTCGTTCTATTGCTTACTCTTTCTTCAAGATAAATCCAGTATCCATTTCTTCTGTTACAGCGCTGTGGTCCTGTTCACTTCCTGCTTCCCATTCAACATCGCTAATATTTTTTTTTTTTTGCACATGCTTAAACTGCTTCTGAGCATGTGCAGAAAAAAAGACCAGCAATGTTGAAGAGGAGGTGTAAACCTGAAGGGAATTTTTTACTCTGGAACAGAACAAATGAAGAATGAATTAGCTTGCACTAATAAGAGTCACCCTAGACATTATGAGCATTAGTTCTTCTTCAAGAAATTTCATGGTTGCAACCTAACACCACTGACACACCAAGCCTCCTACATCTCATCTTGGCTCTGAAAGAAAAATAGTTTAACAGTTGTAATTATGCTTAGAGCAGTGTCGGATCATACTGTGACTGTTCCTGGAAGCAGTGTAATAAATGGTAAGCCTCTTCTTCCTAATGATTTGCAGTAGTGTTTGATTCTTTTTAAATCTTCAGATTTCTGAGCAAAACATTTAGAGATTATATGCAATAAATGTAGTTGATTTGTTATAAAAAATATGCTGTGAACAATTTTTTCACAAAAAAGTCTTGCATTTATTTCCTGACAGGCGCCTGATAACAGATTCAAAAGTGAAGTTAAAGTATCAACATTTAATAACTAATAGCTTTGTAGAGGTGAGTGCAATAATAGATTTATTGATATAACTTGGCATGAACAAGTGGTAAATATTACTGAATTAATGCTAACATTAATGCTAACATTTTTTTGATCCTTGTTGCTGCTTTATCTTTTTAATATCTTAATTTATATATTTTATATATCTCCATGAATAAAAAGTAAACCTAATCTATAACAGCTCCTACTATTTGTTCTTTGTATTCCTCATTTTATTTATCCTCATCTTGCTTTTGATTTACATCCCAGTTATGTAGCATTTTTTATTCTTGCACTGGCTATATCAGTACTTTACTGACATGTTCTCATGTAGTCTAGAGCTGGCATGCTGTACCTGTTGTCTTGTGATTATGAGTCTTTCAAGTAGTACTGTATTTTCATGTCTGCTCATTAGTCCAGTAGTCCTACAGTGAATTATTTCTGTCTGCAACCTTGCCAATAGTCCTTCATGGATGTCTTCTACTACCAGTCCTTTTGTTGGTGTCTCTTGCCAGTAGGCCTAAATGCTGGCACATATTCCTAAAATACAGCACAAAGGAGACTTTGAATCTCTGTACAGGAAGTATCTTATCCATCATTGGTGGCTTTGCCACTTTCCCATTTCCCACTTTTCTTTTGTCTTCATATTATGTTAACCTCTCATCTCTTACTCAATATGTTGGAATATGCAGAGAGAAATTCTTCAACGGGGCAATCTTTCTTGAGATCTTATAACCCATAGCAACCAATCAGAAGCTGTCTTTTAGAAATCCTGTCTTCGTGTACCAATGCTAACAGCTGATTGATTTCTAGGGGTTAGTAAACCTCTACAAAAATTGTCCATGTTGATAAATGCATGGGAAAGTCAATTTTGTGGATCTTTTCTCTGCACTGGTGCTAATTGTTTTCCTACATGAAATTTGGATAACATTTTTTGGACATGACAGTTCCCTCATGGAAAATAACTGAGGGTTCAATCCTCCCTATTTACCACTGGAACATTTGAATAGATAATACCTAGTTTGCTACAAAAAAAAAAGTTACAGTTTGAAATGTTCTGAGGGAGGCAATACAGCTTCATATATGTAGGTGTTCCTTAGTCCTCATTGTCTAAATTGATTTATTCTAATTTTGAACTGTTAGCTCAGTTAACTTACTTGTATCTGTTAATTTACTTGTTCATCTGTTGCCTGTTACAGTGTTTACATTTGTTTGCTCCCTACAGTGTAACAGACTCCTAAAGTGGTGCCCTGCTCCAGACTGCCACCATGTGGTAAAGGTTCAGTATCCTGACGCCAAACCTGTGCGTTGCAAATGTGGCCGACAATTCTGGTAAGAAACAGGTTTTGAATGGGGGAGAAGTTACTGTTGAATGTATGGTAGAAAGTGTTTTGATAAGTCACTCAAATCTAAATACATTGGTGAAGCATTTTTCAAATGCCAAAAAAAACCAAAACATTTTTAATAGGGGGTGCTGAATATATTAAGTTCTGTTAAAATATCTAAAAATCAATAATTTAAAAATTATTTAAATTAATGGAAAACTAAAGACTTGTTAAATCTGTGCATTATTCTTAAGGGGAAAAGGGTAGATAGTTACCAATCATTCTATTATACTCCATTGCTGGCCCTGCTCTGAGTAACTTGTTCATTTCTTTTTCACTTGACAACCACTGCGATCCTCTTCGCTTCCTGTTCCTGTGAGTTTTGCCAAATAGAGTAAGCGCTGTAGCAGATTTCTGATGTAAAACTGGTTCTGCACTTGCTCTATTCAGCAAAACTCACAGGAAGTGAAGAGGATTGCAGTGCCAGTCAGGAGAAGAAGGTGTTGGCAAATTACTCAGAGCAGGGCCAATGCTGGAGCATAATAGAGGGATAGGTAAGTATCTACCCCTTCCCTCTTAAAGGGGAACTAAAGCCTAAGAAAAACTTAGGCTACAAATGATGTCCCTTATGCATAGGGCTTATCACAACAGCTCCTAAGTGCTACAGTCCAATAGCAAGTGAATACTGATGCCTGTAAAGTTGCCACTAGAGACAGACATCTTTATTTTTTATATATGCTTCTTTCCTTAGTCAGTGACCCTACACATTCTCAGCCTGTACTTCTAAGGGACTGGGACAAAACAGTCTGACTTAAAAATATTGTTACAACTGGTAAATAAATCTAACTTATAGCCCAGATCACTGCATTGGGGTATTTGGATTGTGTAAGACAGTTGCAATTTCATACAATGTATTTATCAGAAATTAACCATACCCCTCCCCCACACTGCTTGTTGCTATTGTGCTCTGAGACTGCACTATAGACTGCAACGCTTTTCAGTCCAACTATACAATGAGCTAATGTCCTATCAGCCCTGTATTTGATATATTTTAGTTTTAAAGGCTTGGTTTTACCAGTCCATCCTTTTAAACGTGAAAAATCTATAAAACATACAGACTTTCTGGATAATTTGTAATCTATCTTCATAAAACATAGTTATCTGCAGCTCCATCTTCACACTTTGGTAGTTAATCATCAGTGTGCGAACAATCATGTAAATGTATGAATTTTTGTCTATTCACCACTTCCATAACTTTACGTATTCAGCAAACAGTGATGTGGAGAATTTGCATCCAATTTGACATTTTATGACCGTTACAAACTTGCTCACCTTTCTGCATTACTTTGCGTATGCATGTGACTTTTTACTATTATCAAAATGTCGGGCTGTGTCAAAATAGCAAATTCAGCAAGGTTTATTGCTCCAAATTCAACAAGCATAGAAACATATATGAATTTTC
>WMED01005957.1:3611-18965 GCA_019650415.1 Pipa parva | reverse complement strand
ATCCTGTGCAGATGCTTCCCCCATCCTGTGCAGATGCTTGATTCACAGGTTTGAGTATTCTGAAAGAAACAATTATAAGAAACAGGTGGGCAGCAGCACTGCGAGGTTGCACACTTGATTCTGATTGGTTACCAAGAATTCTCAGACTTTTCATTCAAATCCCTGACTTAAGATTCCAAATAAAAAGCTGAAGAGGAAATAGGTGACAGAGAATAGGGACTTCTATAAACTATAAAGAGATGGAAATAATTAAATGTATTGCAAATGCATTTTTTTAACAGTGATAAAAACATGCAAATGACTATTGGAGACTGGACTGTTTCTTTTAATAAGCTCAAATTCTGTTGAACATCATCCTTTAAAAAGACTATAACACCAAAAAATGAAAATGCCTCAAATGCACTTATAGGGGGGAATTCACCATTGTGCAAAGTGAGCTCTGGATCCTTCGCCTCACTTGGTAAAGACTGTTATGCGCTCGCTGATGTCCTGCACGCAGACATCAGCGAACACTTTAAAGGGATTCCAGTCTCGGCAAGACCACTTGAGGCAACTCGCCGAAACTGGAATCCCTTTAAAGCGTTCGCTGATGTCCGAGTGCAGGACATCAGCAAGCGCATAACAGTCTTTACCAAGTGAGGCGAAGGATCCGGAGCTCACTTCGCACAATGGTGAATTCCCCCCATAGTTTTTATACATTTAATAATAAATATTTCTAAATTGTGTATCTATAAATTATGATATTTAGCTCTTTGGCTTTGAAATTGGGCTTCCTGCATATGTAGTATCTAATGCACCATTAAAAAAAAACATTGGGCGCGAGGTTTGTTTAACAACATGGCTGCTTATCAGTAAAGATAAAAACAGGGAAGAAAAATTAATAAAATCCATGTATTTAATATCAAAGTTTTTTTAAAAATAAATTTATTTTACAAGAGCTGTATCTGAGTAATTGCCATACCTATCGGAAAGGGAATTTTCATTTTTTTGGTGTAACTAGTTGTTTTAGACAGGACTAATAGGAAATGTTGAGCTATGGATAAATTAGATGCTTTCAGTTATAAAATGTTTGGTTCTGAATTAGTAAATAGGGAGGACATCACTGGTATTTAGGGGTTCAGTGACTTTAATAACAGTATTATCTTAGTGGGCATATCTCCAATTGGAGAATAGTCTTTACAATTCTAATGTTTTCAGGTAGGAATAAAATAAATTAATTCTTAGTATGCAGTATTTCATACAATTTCTCTGGTTTGGTAGTCAAATACTGTCATTTAATGTACCCTAAAAGAAAGTTTGCTTAGTCTAACACAGGGCTTTTTTAGTAACATTTCTAATATTGACATTTGTAGTTTAAGTTATTTGCTGAGGGAAGAAAGCTTTGTGTGTTTGTGTGCTCATTAATTTTAGACCTTGCAATAACAAGCCAAGGGCACCCAAATTCCAGACATGTTGCAAACTAAAGCAGTTTCTTTGCTGTGGTCTCAATGAGCATAACTTGACTTTCTGCTTAATTGTAGATCATTAGGATAATTACTTGAGGAACTGTGTGATAATGTGCTTTGTTGTAAGAATATTACTAACACAGTGGTCATTAAGGTACAATGTCAGCTTTGATCATTGTTCAGCTTTTACTGTAAAGAAGTTTCTTTGAAGACTGAATAAGGGGTAATTCCAGATAGATATTAATTTGATATTTGTATTATGTAACTGAGATTCAAATTGAACAAACTGGCAATTCACATTTAGAAAATCACAGCTCTTTCTTCCAACTCTTTTAGTGACACTTGGTGGAGAAATCAGCTGATGAATTGGTTAGCTCTTTGATTTTAGTCTATATAATAGATCACAAAGAGAGAATATGACTGGCTTATACAATGCTTTGACCTCCTTTGGAATTTTGTTCAAGCTAATTTTCATATATTTGCTATTGACTATGACTTTAAATTGCCTTACCAACCCAGTGTATCTCTTAGAGGAGTGCTTTAGTTCCTCAGACTCATTCCAGTGAGATATCACATAATGTCTAGAATTACTTGCCCTCTACTGACACAGACCAGGTATTTAGAAATACCCATTCTTCCACAAAGTAGTGGTTAATGAATCTGCTTTGCAAATTAAAGTTCCTAGGGTTGACTCCCCATGAAGAAAATATACCCACCAATAGAGAATTAAATTCAAACATCAAATATAGCCAATAGGTGGAGATCTGAACTTACATGATCTTAACAAACAATGATTAGTTACTATAGCACAGTGATGGCTAAACTATGACACACGTGCCAGAGGTGACACTTCAAAATGTTTTTGCTGACACGTGTCATGGCGCTGTTTGTGCCCACTCTCAGTAGGAGAGTTGCCCCCCCTTCAAAAAATGATGTATTTTTTTCTAAGTGACACACCACCTGAGTCATGCTCTATTTTTTGACTAATTTTGACACGCCGAGCTCAAAAGATTGGCCATCACTACCCTAGCAAGTAACAATGATTACACGTTATCACTGTATGTTACTTTTTCTCATTCAAGTATAAAATAATTTATAAGTGTTTAATTTACTGCAAAATATAAACTTGATGCATAAAGATGTATTATTGCTTCTCTAATTGTCTCTAATTTGTAAAATAAGCCCTTTCCAGTTATTGTCTTACATAGCTACTATAAGCAATAATAATCACATGGTATGGCAGCATACAGTTATTGGCAGGTGAAACTGCAGGGCAATATGAAGACAAACCATACTATTGTGTCATTAATATGAATTAATTAACAGCAGTGCATTAGACTTTAAAATGAAATTGGGAGACATTTATCATAAAAACCCCAATATTAATTTAATTTTTTATTAGTTGAGAGTATAGCTTTAGAATCAACAAAAAATGTAATTGCATTAAAAGTATGTTTATGTATCAAATGTGCTTGATTAAAAAGCATAATGTTTAGAATTTTAACAATAATCTCAATTTGAAGTGTTATTAAAAATCTGATAAGTAGTTAGATCAGTGTAAATAATTAAAACATATGTAACAAGAGAGCAGAAAACTCCACTCTTCCTCTCCAAATACTGTCATTTAATGTACTCTAAATTATAATGCTTTTCCTCTTTAATATCATTTAACTATACCATAGAATTTTGTTAAAATGTGTTTAATTAAACTAATTAGCAATTTAGTTGACTTGTAAGTAATGTATAAGCAATGGAACGGCTATAGTGAGCAATGTGCTTCATTACTGGTCTTGGAATGCAACTATATTATGGATCTCTGGGGGTTTAACTGTGACTTTACACAATCTGTCACAAATCTACAGTGAATTGCAGGGAAACACACGTGAACCCGAAAGCATTGGGGGAAATTGGAGCCCCAGCGGTACCGGTGCTCAAAAGAGCACAGCACACTGGCACCACTGGAAGCAAACAGAGCAGCCCATGGCAACTCTGTATCCTAGTGACCAATGAAAATAATGAATAATTATCTGGACTACTGTGCAATGTGGAAGTGCAGAGATGGGATACAAGGATTGGGTATCCTTGAGTAAGGCCTTGCACAGGGGCTGCCGACTACTCTGCTGGATGCTGACACAAAGGAAAACAGCCATGTTTGCTACTTTGAACTGAACACAACTAAACAATAAGCTTTAAAGGAACAGTTTAGGCAGCAACAGTTATTTGCTGTCTGTCTGTCACTGTTAAATAAAAGTTAAATAAATGCTTTTTGTCATATAAATTATTTATTTATTTCCAACCTTCACAATTTCGCACCAGTTTGTTACTGAAGCTCCTTCCCTCTCTCAGCCACTTCCTGTTCAGAGTTAAGGAATTGACTGACAGGCTGGATAATGCTAAATAACCAATCAGAACCTTTAATCTGTCATCCACCTTTTTTTTTTTTTAACTCTGAAAGGTGTAGTTAACCCAGCAAAAGCAATTGTTAAAGAAAGGGCTGAAACATTGACATTATTTTTATATGGATTTGGTTTCTTTCTCATGCTCAATATCAGTGCTTGCTACTGACAGCATACACCATTAGCTGTAAGTATTGTAACTGCCCATGGTAATTCATTAACTATTAATTTTGACCTTCCTGAGACGCTGTTGTATCAGTGGCAAAAGATTTAAATTAGGAAGTAAACAGAGAAGAGCTGTGTACTGCTACGCAGATGGAACAATTAATTCCTTTCCTCAAATAAAAGACTGACTGAGTATATTAGAAAAAAAAGTATTATGCATTTACAACACACATTACATTTTATTAATCGGACTGGACTGTTCTTTTAACCTTTTCCTATCCTGTGTCTCCTAGAAGGGGACATTCCAAAAAGTCAGTTGCAATCCTTGGTCCCCTAGCAGGGTACATCAATATTACAGAAGTATTTCAGACGTATTATTTCCTGCTAATTTCTTTGAAAAATTCACCGATATTGCATGAAACGTCTAATTTAACGTTTTTCGCCAAAAAATATTAGGATTTCAATAGGCGGAACAGGAAATTTTATTGGATAGGACAAGGTTAACTAACCAATCTGCACTTCACTAGCCTACTAGGCATTAAGTGATCATTAGTCACTTTGCATTAAGCACTGCATAATTTATGTAGACTTTACAGAATAACTGGAGCTTGGAGTCCACAAAGATGGCAAGATTCCATCCAGAAGTTAATGATAACAAATGCTGTTCATGTGTATTTTTTTCCCATTAAAGCACCAGTTTAGCCACCAACAGTTATTTGCCTGTCACCAGTAATAATGATTTACATGGTTATTATATACCGTATATACTCGTATATAAGTCGAGAAATTTAAGTTAAAAAAATCATTTAAAAGAGTACAGTCGACTTATACATGAGTTAGTTTAGTTTCACTTTCAACCAGGACCTTGTAGAAAAGGCATCCACCCATTGCAGACTCTCACACCAGAAAATAAATTGGGGCCAGACCGGAGCAAACAAAACCTCATGCAGTCAGACGGCCCCTTAAAGGAAAACACACACTAAACCAAATTTACTCTCGACTTATCCACGGGTCATAGCAAATTTCATAATTTTTGGTCCAAATACTGTCCTCGACTTATACACGACTTATACATATATAATATATGTATATATGTATAGTTTTCTTGTAGATGCCATTCTTCTCTCACAAACTTCCTCTTCAGCTACTTAATTTAAAATCTCAGGTCAGGGAGTTTAACAATAGACTTGAGTATTCTGAGAGAAGACAATAAAAGCTCTCTGAGCTTCCACACCTGATACAAAATCATACACACCCCTAAACATCACAGTTTTTTTTTTTTTATTCTGAAAATTGACACTCTCCATACAACAGTTTTCAAGTCTTTTAGAACCTAATAAGATTTCTCCAGTGTATACAGTATTTTCTTTGCAAAGTGAAGAAAGGGAAGCACATATTTCTCTTTTTTTCAGCATATCTTCACTTTCCCTTAGTCCATTGTTTATTATCGCCTACAGCAAAAGAAGAAAAAGTGTAGCGCCCTTTGACTACGCAGCGATAACATTTAACAGCATGTATCTGCTGATACAGACAGCAAATATCCCACGAGTAAACATTTATGTTTTTTTAATGGAGTTGATCCAGAGAACACAGTGATGACACAGCATGATAAGACTTAATGGAGAGTGGCTTATTATTAAGCAATTCATTTTTTTGTTTTAATGCCTTGTTACATAATGTGCATTCAGAATATTTGAATATTATTAAATACTGCACACTAAGACAAAGTGTCTTGCCATTGTATAAGCAAGTCATTTTCACAGATTTAAATAAAATGAAAATAATGAGGTAGTCATTTTTTTTAACAAAACAATGAGATTTTAAGTGCTATTTACTAACAATATTTTTATAAACTACTCTTTACTACATTTTAGTTGGTCATTAAAGCCACACAATGCTCACAAACACTGTTTACATGCTATTGTGCTTTCTCATGAAGAATATACTAGATAATATAAAATCTAAGCTGCAGCAGGTGTATGCTTTCAAGTGATTTAATGGATGTCAGAATAGGTCACAGTTCTTGCATGACATTTCAGGTTTGAACTGGGCCCTTAAAAAAAGGTTGTAGTAAAATGTAGTACAGGATGTATGTCTTGTTCTGATATCCAGTAAATTACTTAGAAGCATTGCTGCAAAGAAATCTTTAATCAATACATTCTAGCCAAGTGCCTGAGCACAGTGAAGTGGTTAATTCAACAAGGTGTACTGTCAAAATTCACCAGTTTCAGTTTGCCCGATCAAAGTGCCAAATTATGGGGTTGATGGTTGGGCTCTGTTTTGGCATAAAGTGACTACTGACTTTAAAGACAAAGGAAACATAGCGACCAAGTGACTGGAATATGGTGACAGAAAGTGATGTAATATAATAAATGATAAGAAGCACTAATACAATGGCTATTATGAATATATAATCAAAATGGGTCACTGTTTGTAGAAGAGGACCACAGGGATTAGTATCGGGCCCTCTTTTATTTAAAATATTTATTAATGACCTTGTTGAGGGATTGCATAGTAAAATATCCATTTTGCAGATGATACTAAACTGTGTAAAGTCATTAACATAAAACAGTATTCTATTACAAATAGGGTGTTTTTTCACTAAGGTGCGACTGTCAATTCGACTGTCGAATTCTCAAACAGCGGATTCCCATAGCAAATCCGCGACAATTTCCCCATTGTAAAGTCACAACAATTTTTTCAATGTTACTATTGTGACAATTTTCCCATAATAAAGTCGCGACTGCGACAATATTCTCATTTTAAAGAAGCAAATGCGACAGTAACAGTTTATTGCGACTATTTTTAGCTGGCGAATTCACACTTATACACACAACCAGTACACCAAAACACATAGTTTTAATGGACTGATACATTGTACCTCTGGGACCTACCCCTTCACTCACTCCTGTTGGGACTTAGAGCTATCTGCTCCTAACCCCCTACACTGTCAGACACTCCACTTTATAACACAAACTATCCCTCAACTTACCAGAAAGCTCGGTCCATGCCTCTTTAGAAGGAACTCAGTCCTAAGCCCCCCCTAGGGACTCCTACCCCAGAAGTGTCTGTCATTTCTCTCTCTCATGAAGCAGCTTTTTCAATATCTCTGAAGGATGACTTCTCCTAGGTTACACCTACAGGTGGATCCTCTTCTCATCTGGCTGTGTGAGACTGAACAATTTTAGTAACGACACACCCTCTATCGAGCCTAAGTTGCACGATCTCTAACTCCTTTACACCTCATGGGAGATGTTAATCATACCATACACTTTTTATCTGCTGCTTTAACCTCTACACCAGCAGACAGAGGCAAAAATACACCCTATTACAAACATTTTAAATGCATTACACAGAAACATTGAACTTAATATTTTACAGCCCCTACAGTAGGATGACTGATGTTTAGTTTTGTGCAAAATAATGCATAGGTGTGTAAATAAAAACTCCTTTATTATAATGCTTAAAAATGCTACCTCTAGGTGAATTCTGCCATCCCCAATCCATCAATAAAGAAGCCAAAAGTGAAATATACTTGCATGTAGGATTTGGTTCAAAAAGTGAACTCAGCACACCATTTTTATGGAGGAAAATCTATGGCAGTTGATGTATTCTGTTCTGACCTCTTTGCATGCTCCTCTGGCAGTTATACTAAAAGCAAACTCCTAGGTGGCTGTGATGTAATTAGTTTATAAATCAAGTTGTAAAAAGTGAGTTCCAGTCCTTCAGTTAATGGAACTCATTATGAATTTGTCACTACAATCCATTTAAAGGGATTCTAAAGCCAGTCATAGTTTAAAGAGCTTTCTATTTATTGGCCACCTAGTATTTAGTAGAAGAAGTACTAAAATGACAGGTTTAGGCTCACCAATTTTGCTAAATAATCAGAGCAATAGAAGAAAAAAACAAGCACTTGGAGAAGATGTTTTCAGACACTCCTAGCCACTCTCCGTTAGTCAAGGACTTAGCTTACTAACTGAGCATGCTCCCCCCTCCTGAAACTAATTAAAATTCACTTTCTTCAGGATACTCAGTGCAAGTCAGCTCTGAGAGCCTGAAAAACTGGAGAAAAGCAGGCTAAATCAGCTCAGAGTCAAAAGCAAGTTAGTAATCCCAATGCTATATACAGAACAAGAAACAACTTGCATAGAGGTCACAGGAGATGTGGCTAGAATTATGTGAAAACCTCTTTGTGGCCTTGCGTGTATGTATGTATTTGTGATGTAAGCATGGATTTATATGTGAATATTTATGATGGTTATTTGTGTGCTTTACTGAATATTTATGATGGTTATTTGTGTGCTTTATATATAAAATAGAAAAAGAGTTGTTGTGTAAGTCCACATATACAAATACTGTCTATAGAAACTGATTGTTAGTTCAATTAAAAAGGTATCACCAAGTATTGCAATACTAATTTTGTATATATATATATATATATATATATATATATATATATATATATACATACACACAGTATATCAGTATATACAGTATGTATAGGGTATATATTTATGATAGTTGATGTCAGCATTAGTCTTGTTAGGTTAGGAACAGAAAAAGAATGTATGAAAACAAAGAACTGGATGTATCACCTGTTTGGCTTTATAATAAAGCAATTACACACCCTTAGCCTAAATAAGCTTCATTAAGCCTTTGGACTCTACAAATAGGTCTGCTAGATCTTACTTTTGTAATTAGGTAATCCCAAGCATGCAGATGGTCCTCACAGCAGAGATAATGCTCTTTGGCACTTCTTCCCCTCTAATTGACCAGCTTCTCCACTTGATACAAATAGCTTTGTAAAATAGAATTGGATGAATTCAGGGGATTTTTTTGCATTTCATTATTTATTTGCAAACTTTATAAACAGTCATTTAAAGTAAGTCATTTTAAGTATTACACAAAGCCCAGAGTTTTAAAAATGGCTGGAAATCAATGAGGATGGGAATTATAAATGATTTTATTGAAAATATTTGGGTGGTTCCTTTTTGGTTTCTCTGTTTTCTTGATGACAAGAAAAACGAATAGGACGTTAGCATATTTGTGTTTTTTTATAACATTATATGGAAGTATTGTAAAATAATAATTGTATTTTTAAATATTTTAAATATTAAAGTTGACATTGCAATTTGTTTAGACTTGACCTTGGATTTTTGAGTTCAGATTTTATTTTCCTTTTTTTTTATTTGAAAAGATTAATTTATGCAAACAAAATTGAGGATGGTGATGAAGTGCATATGGCCATGTATGAATTTTATTGTATATGTGTGCAGTAGGATATTAATGTTAAAGGAGAAGTGAAAACTCCTTTCATCAAGGGGTGATTTGCAAGGGGTAGAGGGGAAAACGTAATGATCAGAGTATTACACTCCAGAGCTGCTTCCTGCTGTCACTATCAAGCTGATCTCTTCTGCTGTGTGAAGTTCTATGATCCTCTTCACCTCCTGCTTCCTGTTCAAACTCAGCTGAGTTTCCAGCAGAATTTTGGTGTAAAGCATCTTCTGAGCAATGCTCACCTCAGTCAAACACATATTTTGAGTGGTTATTGCAGGAGAAACAGCCTATATTTTGCCTATATTTAATAAGCTGTTTCAAAATAATTTTCACCCAAACAATTCCCCAAAAGAGCTCTCTACCCTCAGGCTGGTAACAACCCATTATTCCCTGTCAACATATCAATATTTATTGGTAACAATTTGTTTTGATGGGGAAACATTTTTATCAATCTTTTGTAAATCAAAGAAACAAAAATTGACAGCAAAATGTGGTGAAATCATTGATATGGTTGAACTGGTCTTACTAAATATACAGTACTCCAATTGGATTCCACTGGTTCTATTCATCTGACAATGCTCAGAAATTACTATGCCATTATTATGCCTATTTGCTACATCAATGCAACAATAGGCTTTTTAGAGAATATGCATGTTTCACTTTGCTACAGTACAGGAAAATTATCTATTGGGGCAAATTCACTTTGAGACCAATTCCCTCTTTGATAAATATGTCCCTTAAATATTATTACATCCTTTTGTATATTATATAGTGCAAATTAATTGAAGTAAGATATACAATTAACATTTTCAAAAAGGGAATATGATCATTACCTTGAAACTAATGACTTATAAGTCACTCATCACTAGTTTGAAACATATTTAATGGTCTTCTGACCTTATTTAAATGTCATATTGTACATTATTTCAGTAAAGAGTTCATATAAACATTAGTTACCATGGTTTAATAAAAGCTAGGTCTAAGTTGTAAGATGCACTGTGGGATTGCAAAATGTGTGGCCTACTTACATTTTGCTAAGGAATTTAATGCAATGCAACATAAGTGATTACAGTATAAATTAAGGCATGATAATCACATTGGCTTTATATCTGAACTAGGGAAAATGGCACTATATATTTAAAATAAAAGTTGCTTTGTGTCATTATAAGATGTGCAGTTGGTACAATTTCCAAGTTAATGATCAGAGTCTAGTAACACCTAAATTGCTGTACAAAGTGCATAGTTAACGTTCAATGGCTAGTTAGTATTCAGTGCCATTAAACAAATCTTGCATGCTATTCAGTTCTTATACAAAATATTGAGTTAATAATCAGTGGGCACTTACTGATCAGCACTTTTTCAAAATGCACAGATGCAGGCAAAATAATTTTATTACTGCAAATAAAATGACCTTTTACATTACCGGCAAGAGGATTCACACAGCTACTCCACAAAACTGAAGGGATTATTCTAAATCTACTATAAGAAGACTTCTAGAAGTAAACAGGTCCAACAATCCTCAGAGGAAGAATTAGGGGTTTATTCAATCCAAAGAGTTGCTTAACCGTCAGAATTCGTGTCCATTAGCCACTTCTTGATTTTCGCCTATTCATCAAATTCTGTGATGTGGCAAACATGTGACCAGTTTGGACACTTACAATGAACACAGTCTTACAGAGCTCTTTGCATCACTTTGCATATCTGTGAACAGGTAATTAGGCTACTGATCAAGTGTCATATTTTATGGAAGTAATGAATTTGGCAAGGCGTACTGTGTGAAATTTGGTAGTTTTACTTCACCAGGTCAAAGTGGCTAATTAGGGGCTTGATAGTAGTACTCCTAATGTCAGACTGTCCCTATGGGAATGCTCCATTTAGTGAATGAGTAGAGAATTCTCTACTATCAGAGTGTCATGACCCAAAGTGACCAGCATTCACTTTGCACAGTTGAATTCTCACTATGATTAATTAATAAAAATTGCTACAAGTTCCTTAATACAAACTGAGAAAACTCATGTCTTGCCCCCCCAAAAAATCATAACAGGGCATAGAAACACTCAAGTGAGAGGCCAAACAAATTCGGCACAGAAAAAAAACTATTATACACAATGCAAAATGTATATGATCAAGGAGAAAGGAATAGTAAAGTATTGGCACCTTTCTAGGGTGTTCTCACCCATAACAACCATACACAGGATGATAGTGGTCTTAAGCTCTCTTATTCCAAAGACATATTACAGACATTTATACAGCTCAATGCATTAATGCCACAAATTCTATTACTCACCCTTACTCAGTATCAAATGTGAATTTGTGCCAATTTCATTGTACTCTCTGTTAAAACAATCCCTCCAACCTTTCCCTTAATCAAACCCCAAATCCAAATGGATATCCAGTGGTGTGGAACTGGGCACTATTACAAGATATCCTGCCCCAGTTTATGAACAGTCATTTAAAGTAAGTCATTTTAAGTATTATACAAAGCCCAGAGTTTTAAAAATGGCTGGAAATCAATGAGGATGTGAATTATAAATGATTTTATTGAAAATATTTGGGTGGTTCCTTTTTGGTTTCTCTGTTTTCTTGATTAAAAGAAAAACTAATAGAACGTTAGCATATTTGTGTTTTTTATAACATTATCTGGAAGTATAGTAAAATACGTAACAATTAATTATTGAACTATGAGAAGTTCACTTGTGATCACAAAGTTGACATTGCACTTTGTTTAGATTGAACTTGGATTTTTGAAGATACTTTGGGTTCTGTTAAAAAAATCCCTCCAACCTTTCCCAAATGGATATCCAGTGATGTGGAACTGGGTCCTGCCCCAGTATGATGTCACCTCCAGTCAGTATGCATGCTCTGGTGGAGTAAATTGTGCTAAAAAAGGCAACAAGCAGGATTATTCAATTACAGAAGTGTGGAATTACCACAAATATCTGTCCAAAGGTGGTACATCAGTGAAATCCCTTTTACAATTGCTCTCTATTACCACACAAAGCAGCTTTATATTGATACATTATGGTGTTGTTAAATAAGAAGCAACCAGAGTTTGCAGTCATAGAAATGAAACTTAAAAGCTGCAATCCTGTTCAGTCAGAATGCTGATAGACTCAAAACAGCTGGAGCAGCACAGCAAGTTTGTCATTTATGATAACAAGATATCATGTAGTGACCTTAAGATTCAACTCAACTGTAAGACTAAGCTCCAGGGGACATACTGTATATGCTATTGATCATCTCAAAAAGGAATAGAACTTCTTTGTAATTTGACAGCATTTAATTTGTTTATTTTGAGTTTGTCAGTGACTTTGACCAGTGTGCATATATCAGTGATTTAGTCAGAGTGGATTAGAGTGTCAGTGTCTGTGTACCACTGAAAATGAGTCTGCTTTAGCAAACTGAGTCAGTGACAATACAACTAAAGGTATTGCTGCATTACAGAGGGTACAATAATTCATTTACAGTGGAGTTAAAGACTGCATTTCTGTGTTTGTCCAATAATGTATGCCTGTGTCTGGGAGTGGCTGCAGGCTTGTGTTTCTGTCTTTGTGCATTGCTGAGAGCCTAAATATACTTCAATAAGTGTGTGTCAATCAGCCAATGACCTAATGTCTTTATTTCAGTCCGTATATGTTATTGAGAAACTGGTAACCACCACAGTGAGTGCAGACTTGGTGTGACTGTGTCCTTGATGTTCTGTGTATATAAATCTGTGGAGCCGAGACTTTACACATGATCTCTTCCTCAACAAATGACATCCCAGGGATATTCTGGATACAGTAGTGATAATGCACTGTAGTAAAATGATTGCATTTTCTAGTTTAGTGGATCTCTCTATTATATACAGTGCTGTGCAAAAGTTTTAGGCAGAAGTGGGAAAACATGATGCAAAGTAAAAATGCATTAGAAGTGTTACTAGTTTATTTTTAGCAATTAACAAAATTAAAAGTGAATAAACAAAAGAGAAATATAAATCAAATCGGTATTTTGTGTGACCGCCCTTTACTTTCAAAACAGCATCAATTTTTCTCAGTACAATGACACAAAGTCAGGGATTTTGCAGGATTATAGTCAGCTGTATTATTAACCTATTATACCAAACAGGTGACAATGATGATCATTTCCATATGTAGGTTGGAACACAGTCATTAACTAAGGAAAAGCTTTAGGATACAGTTTCATGCCACAGGTCATACACCATGGCAAGAGTGAGTACAGCAACAAGACACAAGGTCCCTTCCAGGCAAACATTTCAAAGCAGACTAGGGTTTCAAGATGTGCTGTTCAAGCTCTTTTGAAGATGCACAAAGGAACAGGCAACATGAAGACCAAAGATGCAGAAGTTGGCAGAGAAATCTTAGTGCAACAGATGAAAGACACATCATGGTTAGTTTTCTTTAAAACTGAAAGATGTCCACCAGTGTCATCAGCTCAGAACTGGCAGAAGCCAGAGGGATCCAGGCACACCCATCTGCTGTTCATAGAAGTCTGGCCAGAAGTGGACTTCATGGAAAAAGTAAAAATTATTAAAATTTTTGGCTGTAAAAGGCAGTTTTTTTTCCCTCTAGAAAATGATACGTACAATAATGGGTATCTGCATGTAACAGTGAAGCATGGTGGGGGTTCTTTGCAAGTCTGAGGCTGCATTTTAGTAAATGGAGATTGGGACTTAGTCATGGTTAATGGGAAATGCAGGCATATAAAATTATCCATCATGCAATACCCTCATCTGATTGGCTCTGCAGCAGGACAATGACCCCAAACATACAGCTAACATAATTAAGAACTGTCTTCAGCATAAATAAGAACAAGAAGTCCTGCTAGTGATGCTGTGGCCCACACAGAGCCCTGATCTCAGCATCTCTGAGTCTGTCTGGGATTACATGAGGAGACAGGAGTCTACATCCACAGAAGGTTAGATTTCCAAGGTGTTTGGAACCACCACCCGGCCAAGGTGAATTACTTCTGTTTTGTATGCAAAGGATGGTCACACCAAATATCAATTTGATTTAGACTGCTCTTTTGTTCATTCACCTTTCATTTTGTTAATTACCAAAATTAACTATTATCACTATTTTTGAAACAAAGTATTCCTACTTTGCAGCATTTTTTCCACACCTTCCTAGAATATTTGCACACACTGAATGTTATTCCCTCTTTTTATGTAGGAACTGATGCATTCAAAATATTATTGCACTGACAACTCTGGGGGTAATTCCACATTGTGCGAAGTGAGGTCCGGATCCTTCACTTCGCACATGGTGTTATGCGCTCGCTGATTGTCCTGCACACATGGTGTTATGCGCTCGCTGATGTCCTGCACACATGGTGTTATGCGCTCGCTGATGTCCTGCACACATGGTGTTATGCGCTCGCTGATGTCCTGCACACATGGTGTTATGCGCTCGCTGATGTCCTGCACACATGGTGTTATGCGCTCGCTGATGTCCTGCACACATGGTGTTATGCGCTCGCTGATTGTCCTGCACACATGGTGTTATGCGCTCGCTGATCTCCTGCACACGGACATCAGTGAACGCTTTAAAGGGATTCCAGTCTCGGCGAGGCAACTCGAGTGGACTTTTAGCAATGAGGCCCAATACCTTCCTGCACAATTATATCTTTGGGGACAAACACTGGAATTTGTCAATATTATCTTATCTTTTACTTGGTTATTTTTCCTGCGAGGACTGATAAATATGATATTTTGTCTTTTGGATTCTCCACATATACAAATCTTAGATTAGAACAGCAAATTGATGTAAAATATATTTTTAAACTCTTACAATATTTTCACTGCTTTTCTGACATTTATGAAAAGCATTGCCTGAAATAAAAAATAGCAAATTAGTTTCAGCATCTAGTATTTACAGTTACATTCTTCTGTTGTTGCCATGGTGATTTCTGATAGTTGCAAGGAGATGCTGTGAGCAATAGTTAGATTCCTACATCATACCTGTCAAGTGGGTGCCAAACCAGCATGCCTTTTTTAATTCTCAGTTATTTCTCCTAGTTTGAAGTGTGGTTCTCATTATAGTTCTAGTAGAATAATTACCATATTTTTTCCC
>WMED01005956.1:0-18966 GCA_019650415.1 Pipa parva | reverse complement strand
GGGAAAGGGTGGGTGGGAGAAATTAACTTAAAAATTGCAGAGCTACACAATACCTTGTACCACTTTACATGTTGTGCTGTAGTGCACTATATGGGAGGTCTGCTGCACTGAAAGGGGTACAATAGAGGGGAGACTGCCAGGCGGGGTGCAATTTGGCATTGTTGACTAAGGCGCAATTAAACCTTGTCCCGGCCCTGGTTGGCAGTAAACAAAATCAAACACTTATGTACCCCCAGTCAATCAACTGAACCACAATACATACAGCAGTCTGTAGTAATTCCAACAAAAACTATAGCGCTGTCTTTAGTGCAGCCCTGCACCTCACATAAAACTGCACTGTCTGTGCAAGTGAAACAGTTCAGTGCTGCTTTGCTGTTAGCAGCACTTTACCAAATAAACCAGCATAAGCACAACAGGTGACCAACCTGAAAGGCTGCACTAGTAACATGTTTTATCTATAGTGTCTGCTCATTAGCTAGGAAACTGTGTATAATTTACCATTCCGTTTGGTTACTGCCAGGGTAAGAAGGTGGCCTTTTACAAGCGTGCCCAGATCCTTGTCGGAGACACCTGGGGGGTGTTGGAAGGAAAAGGTGATGGTTGCTTCCACGACATAGAGAAGATAACAATGTTTGCAGACTACAGGATTCCACAGGCCCTTGTCCACTTTGGGGCAATGAGATATTCAGAAGATTTATTGAAAAAACTAGAACAAGGTTAGTGCGAGTGTCCCTGTGTCTGCAATTTCTCATCATAAAAAATATAATTTCACAATCTAAGTTTTCTTCCTAATAACTCTCAAAACTTTGTTTGAAAACATACTACCTTTAATTTCTGTTATTTCGTTAAAAACCAAAAAGGAAAACTGAGAATTGTGCCAGCATTAAAAAAAAAAAAAAAAAAATGCAACATACTTGGCAACAATGTATTTAAAGTCTAGCCTTTTAAGACTTTTTCATACTGGCAATGTTAATGTAAAGTTACACCCAAAAACACCATTGTTTGCAATAGAAGTCATGAGCCACCCTCCCTAACACCAGAATTACAGATGCCTGTAGTTTTGAATGTAGCTCATCACTCTAATTTGGTCCTGTCATGGAAGATAATTCAGTTACACTTAGGGGGGAATTTACCATTGAGCGACGTGAGCTCCGAATCCTTCGGCTTACTTCGCACATGGTGATATGCGCTCGCTGATGTCCTGCACGCGGACATCAGCGAGCGCTTTAAAGGGATTCCAGTCTCGGCGAGACCGAAAGAGTGCGAAGTGAGCCGAAGGTTTTGGAGCTAACTTAACTCAATTTTGAATTCCCCCTTAATCTGTTGCTGCAGTTCTGCAAGAGTTCTTCAAAAACTCTCAAATTATAATCATCACGCTCTTTTGGACGAAAAGAAAAAAAAAATGATCATACGTTATCATTTGTACGTTCCTGAAACATACCAAACAGCTCCAGTGTTACAAAAAAAAATAGTTTATGGTGAACATACACTTTGTTTCCTTTTTGCCAATGGAACCTGTAAGTACTTGTCTCTGTGAAATAATAAAGATGAATTTTGATCAACGTATCCAAATATGATTCTTTCCTTCCCATGCAGGATGGCTGTTTAGGAATGGAGACTTGCAGGAAATGGAGATCCGAGGCTGTTCCATCTGGGCTGTGGAACTTGTTTCTGAGCAGTTGCGAGAGCTTTTTAGGAAAAACGGGCAGTTGATAAGCAATGAGATTAACCCAGTACTAATTGATCACTTTCTGTGGGATTATGCACGAGATTATAGGGAGAAGTTAAAAGAAGTTCCTTTTCACAGGGTACGCTGTATCTACTATTAGATAAAGCGGAAGTTGAATTTAAAAGTACAGTAACGTTAATAAATGAAAGCCACAAATGTATTTATAATTACTATATATTCAATCTGTGCTTGCCAAAAAATGTTTTCATTTGGTCTATACATTGATACTTCGCTTTAAATATTTTCTGAGGCACTTACTGAATATGTATTATTTAAAAGACCATATAAATCAATTGGACCACTGGATTCTCCTAATGGATAAGGCAAATGACTAATGAGCTTGTGCCACCCACATCATCACTGTATTTTAATGAGCTTCAGGAGAGAGGCACACAATCAAATAAGGAGCATCACCCTTGGCCATCAGAAGATGGGACCAGAAGCTGCAGAGGGACTCGCTTGGATATACAGATAGAGCTATCCTAAATAGATAAAAATAATTAAAACAATCCTAGAACTGGAAGATGGCCAATTAATACTGTCCCTTTAACAGATAAACAATGGCTGCCATCAGCAGATAGAGAGAATGCAAAACAAATAAAAACAAGAACTTTAAATGAAAGAGAAAAATATTTTAAAAGTACTGCATGAATAACTCCAATGTCACTCCAGCTGGATTCCTTTTCTGCTGTTACCCTTTAACCTGGGCAACATACATCAGACTTCTACAGTTCTTCCTGTCGTTCTCTTGACATGCAAGATAAAGTAGATGAATATAAAGGCAGTGAAGACTATTCATAATTCATCTTTTTTATGTATATCAATAGGGATCAGCAATTCCTCATTATCCTTGCACTGCCATTATTCAACTGCTGTAAAAACCTGGGGTAACTGGGCTGGAATTTCTAGACAATCTAGAGTTTGAGAGTAAACTCAAAGCTTGTTAAAAAAAACACCACTTCCTTTTCTTTGGATATTTTCAACTCAAATACTGTGACTGCTGTTTTAAATCATGATTTGTTTTGAATAAAAAAAAAGGTCTAATAAAAAATTAAAATGCAATTACGTTTCTTTAAGCGTATCCGTGAAACAGTGGTTTATTTTGTAAGATTTACTTAATCTATTTTGTGCCCCAGAAAGATGTTTACTAGATGTTGTAGACAATTTTTGTAAAATAAATTGCACTTTCTGGAACATTTCATAAATGTATTAGCCAAAATTCCATAGAAAACAATTAGACTAGGCAGAGGTTTGTTTACCTCACAGATAAAAGACAGCAAAGATATAAACACCAATCTGTAAAAATCAATTCAACTTTTAGTCACTGAGGGGTGGGGCTTATTAGCATTATACAGGAAGAGTCTGTCCACAGAATGACTTTGGGTGCAGGCTGTTTAAACAACAGGCAAATACTACTGATCCAGAAATCATTTTACATTTTAATATTTAAGTTGGCTTTCTATATGTATACATGTCAAATAGAAATAATGATTTATTCAAACTTTTCATACCCTTTAAGGAATATAATAATTTTGCACCTTTCATTTATGTTTAATGTTATAAAGTATCCTTTTCTTGGAATAATAGAAACATGGCAGTCTGAGAACCCATGTACCATTTAATTATTTACTATGAAAGCTAACAAATATTGTAATTTGAGTTCTAATTATTGACAGATTTGACTGAATGATTTAATTCTAATTCATTGTGTCCTAATGTAGCCCTGAATATAAACCTCTCGAGTAAACCATAAGATTTGTGTATAGTCTTTGTGATTAAAACCCCTTCAGTGCAGTATTTAAAGGGTAAGTAAACTCTATATAAATAAAGCTCTATTTACCTACCGTCAAGCAATAAATCGATTAAGAAACTCCTCACTCAATATTCCCCAATAGCTGTTTTGTCTGTATAAACTGCTTCCGTGCATGGAGCTAGCTACGCCCCCTCCTCTCCCTAACCCCTCTCTCCACAGCTGACCGCACAGGCGGTCGTTCAGGTCTCATCTGCGTATTCTCAGGGATATAACCAGGCTTTTGAGATAGGAGAGGAGGAATTCTGTCTCTCTGTATAGTTTGTGATGTCACTCGGAGTGGGGCTTATCAGCACTGCTCAGGAAGAGTCTGTACACAGAATGGGAGGGGGAGCTGGACTCTAAACAAGAGGCAAGTACTACTGCTCCCAAAATCGTTTTTACATTGCAATGTTTAAGTTTACTTTCAATATGTGTACATGTCAAATAGAAATAACATTTTATCCAAACTTTCCATCCTCCTTTAAATGGTAGTAGCTGCCCTCACAGAACTGAAATTTGCAAGATCAATAATCCCTAATGATAAAGAGAACACATGCAGCCAGAAACAGAACAATATTTATTTCACATAGTATAGATATTCTTACTGATTCAGAAGTTTGTACAGCTTTATTTACAATGAATTAAAATAATTTTTTTACTCTGGTATATATATTTACATTGTCAACAGCAACTAAGCTTCACATTTCAACAACAGTGAACAGCATTTACCAGTTTTCAGTAATACAGTTATAAATATGTCCGACATGCACTAATAATGTGATCTTAAGGTTTTCTGTTCGGAACAGATAAAACTCCACTGGTCCCAAAGGGCAGGCAGTAGTGTCACAAAAACTAGGTCAACAGACCAGGACACAATATCATTGCCACTTTTGCAACAATAGCGGCCTACAAAACACCACAAGCCCAGGAAAGAAACAGCCTGCATATCCCAGCACCTTATCTTAAAAATTGTTTTTCAATACAGCAATTTGAGGAATGCTTGTCTGAGGGACAGCAAGAAGAGAAGTCACCTCTACAAAGAGAGTTAGGTATAAGTACAAATACAAAAAAACAAAAATATTGGCTTACTGTTGTATACATTATTACAGCAGAAAATAAACTTTTATTCTCGTGGTAAATTTTGATACATTTGTTTTGCCTCTATTAAAACTTGCCTAATACATGTTTAGGCAAGTTTAAGTGCCACCATTCTATATAGTCTTCACCTGAGTACTTGGATACTTTTCCCATCTGCTAACACTGGCTCAGTTCACACTTCTGCACAGTATGTACAAACCTCCCAACATTGCCTTTTTAAAGAGGGACACCTACATGCAAGTGTGCAAAGCTGTACTGGCATATTATAATATCTGTATTAGACATACAGGCCAGTGCTGCCTTTAAAAGGGTAATTAGTGTGAAATATACCCAATGTATATACATTTGCCATAGATGTCCCACTTTAAAAGATAAAGTTGGGAAGTATGCATACATCTCAAAGTGAATTTCCTTTCACCCGTTTATTGTGACTGTCAGCCAGCAGCACACAGTTTTGGGCATGCAAAATGTATTGTGCACTCACAAATGTCACAATAAACAGGTGGAGGAAAAATTGGCAAAGTGTGACTTGTCACTTTTCATGTTTGGTAGCTTCCACCACTAATCTTGGACTGGCCTTATACAGCTTACACTAAATAGCATCAATAACTAACTATCCTGGTAACTTAGTTTAACAATGGTGTTCTGGAACAATAGCTATGTTACTCAGCATTACAGTAATCAAAAGCAATGTAAAACATCAGTATAAGGAAATACAGCATTCATGAAAAAAGTAAGATTGGTGCTTATTTTCAATTTGCACCATTTAACTGCTCACTGACTACATTCTGTAATCTAATGCTTGCGAGCCATAGGTCAATATGGCATTTTAATCAGAATGGATAACTTCCATGAGTTATAACTCCAAAAAGTAGAATAGTTGATCATCATTTTTACAGGATGAAGTGGAATTCATTTAGGCTGGTTAAATGAATGTGTATATATAGGTGTGCCAACCAGCTGCTCTAACACAGCACCTCCCTGTAATCGATCTCTTCTAGTCAGTTAACAGATAGGCTGAATAACCAGATCCCAAGAGTATGATCAACTTAACAATGTAAAAAATGTATTAAAAAAATTTGTTTTCTTTCAAAATTAATTATATCTAGGTTTTGGTGGAAAAATGTATCCTAGCATATATAATTAAAAAAAAAAAAAAACTATTAAAAATATTCACGAAACTATCCGGAAAACTTTTTGATACCTATAAACTAAATATATCCAAGATAAAGATCTAACATGGGAAAATATTTGCCTACTCAGACCTGGATGACTTACCGATAATAACTGCACAAAAGAAAACAGCCACAGCCTAAAATGGCTGATTACAAGTAACAGCAGGTAGCACAAAGCCATACAGCAAAAACAAATACAATGTTAATCATCTTGATTTCAATACAGACGTGGTAATTTATATTCAGACATCTGTGAATGTTATTAGAGCTCTATTACTTATGGTCACAAGATTTATTTCAGTATACTGTCCCTAACATTAATACAGACGTTTACAGAAAAAAACAATCAGAGATCTTTAAGGTTTATGTGTTTGGTGATCAGGGTTAAATACCAATTTCTTCCCTGGCTGCATACTATTCACGGTGCTTGTATGATGCTATTTAATCTTAGGGTAACATGGCCCTGGGAAATATTAGTTAATGAGAAGATGAAATGTACTGATTACATAAACTTTTCTCAACAATATGCACAGTATTTTGTGATACCACCTTGTATATATACACAGATAGAAATAAAGCTAAAACCTAACTGTGCTTTCATGTTTCAATGAGTGACAGGGACCAAAAACAAATGAAAATTCTCCAGAGACATTTTTAAACACCATAACCTGAAAGAATCATGCTTCAAGCTTGAGAACCCCATTCATACCTCTTACAATCAGATATTAACATGTATTGCTCAAAGTTAAATTTATAACAATGATTCTGTGATTACATTAATCTGTGTTTTACAATATACAGACTGTCTGAAATTAAAGAATTAGTAAACAAACACACAAAATTAAAAATCAGGCTCCAAATAAAACACTTGGTAGAAAATACTTTCGCATATCAATGCCGATGAAGAATTTTCGTTTACATATTAATGGTCCTTTATAGAGAGAAAATGAAAAGCAATCTAGGAGACTCGTGTTTCATTTATGGGCTAAGGCCCGTGTTTATCTGATATGAACATATCTTTAAAATTAAAAAAAAAACAACCTAGTTTCATTTATATTTCTGTCTTCTATAAAAATAAAATATTTACCTATCATTAAGCTTTGAGGAGGAATAAATATATAAATTATCAGTCATCTATTGCAATTACATTCATAGAATATTCTTTATACACTTGAAACCATAAATCAGTCAGTTTAAATGAAATAAACTTACATCTTTAAAAGTTGTACACGATTTCTAAGGAGCGTAGAATGCAGCACTCTGCACATAGCTTATGAAGCAAAATGTACAAGCCAGGACATACTGTAATAGTGACAGACATTTGTTTAAAAAAACCCAGATTCTATTTATAAAGGAACGGTTTAAGAGTAGTTGCTTAACAACTATCTGCTCAATGAGGGGAACCATAGGCCTTGAAAACAAGAAATCTGCACTAAAGCACACAAAGTAAAATGACAACCTTGTTCGCATCTGTTAATTCTGTTACAAATCTCACCCTCAGAAATGCCCATTCAGACATCTCTGTTCATCTCTTTATTGGAGCGCTTGATCAAACTTAGATTCCTGTATGAAATAAAATAAAAGCCAGCAAACTATATCAATGTATTCTGTGTTTAAATAAAATCTTAAATTTGGAGTAGGGGAAAGAAATCAGGTAGAATGCCAGGCTGCATTTGACAGACCAATCCTTTGTGCATTAGGATGGGGTTTGATAAAAACTATTGCCAAGTACAGGGAAGTCTTCAAATATCCATCAACAGGTTATGTTTTGAGCTCTGATTCAATCAAGCACAGGTAAATTAAACTATTTTATGAGAAAATTAATTATCCTAGTTGTTTTCATAAGGTAAATGTGAAAGAAACTGTTGGGAGAACAAGCTCTTTAAACTTCCTCTTAGAGGAATCATGATCAAGGAAGTGAGAAAATAAAATAGCCATCTGCAATATCTGGTGATATCCTTATAAGATCTCTATTTTGCTAGTAAGCCACATACTGCTGGGCAGTAGATTTAAAAACTTTTACAGTATGATCCCTTTTAGGGTCTGAGTTGGAAGCCTCACGTTTAGGTAGGGTTGTCTAATCCTCTAAATAAGAGCTACAAGTGCCAGCACTGATTAGTTAAGAAAACTGTACAATTTGCAACAGTTATTGAACTGCAAGATGCTCAAGGGCATCAAGTAGGCACAATATGCTTATCCAGAATAATAATCTTCTTTTGCAATATGTCTGCTGTCAAACAAAACAGAATGAATTCAATACAGAGAATGGGAGATCTGAGGAGAAGTAAAGTGGGACATAAGGTTATGCCCGATGTGCACATCTTTAAACATAAATTAAACATTCATAAAATAAAACAAATATTACTACCAGCCCATTTAGTGATCTTATACTTTGTCCCTGTTACTCATGTAGGTCAAAAACAAATAAAATGAACATTCCCACTCCAATGAATAGATGTATTCGTGCAAAAGATATATATTGCAGTACATTGTACAAACAGAATGGGATTGTATACTTATGCATTTATATGCATCTAACAAAAATCTGCTAGACTGCTGTTGTCCACAGCACCTATAATCCTTAAAATATTCTATAATTTATATTTTTTCACATATTACTGGTATAATTGAAGAGGGATTTTAAAAGAAGGATACAGATTCATCTTAAATGTAAATCCTCATTCACTTACATAATATGAAAGCATATTTAGTAAAATACCATAGTGAATCAATGTATTGTACCGCTAATTGATATTTTTCACTTGGTAATAATAAATAGTAGTGAAAAGAATACAATTATCATAGGAAAAAATGTCTGTTTCAGGAAAGGAGCAATAGTTTCTAGCAAAAATGCAATTAAAAAAAACAATTTTTATGAATTATGCAATATAAATCTTAAGATAATAACTATGTGACATGGGAGCGGTTGTGTATGAATAATGCATGTTTGTATGCCTATAAATATATATGTTCCCAAGTGCTACAGACCAAAGGAAAAAAAAGTGCGCTTTTATTCCTTAGTAAAGCAAACTGCTTTAAGCATCATGCATAGGGCTAGGCTAATTTTATTGCCTCATACACACTGGCAATTGAAGTGTTTAATTGCACCAATGAATGTACTTGCACCCATTGTTCATTTGACTGAAATGCATGAAATTACCTGTGTACGAGATGCCTTAGACTACTTTAACAAATGCAAAAAAAGAGACACTGGTCATGGCAGGACTAATGCTAATTAGCATTTTACCGTAATGAAGAAAGGAAAAGGTTAAATCGCCTGTCTAAATAAAATATGCTATGGTACAGCTCAGTGCAGGATATGAAACATGTATCCTGCAACAACTTCTCACAGTAATCAGCTGTGTAAACACTGCCTTAGGCTACAACCGTTTACTGTACAGATGGAAACAAGGTCTTAATGACTTGTATCCTATGAATTCAGAGTTTGCTATATTCTTACTAGAGCTAAAAAGATCTATGGTAAAAACAATTTTCTCTTAAGTTAAAGGCTACATTGTTAAAACATAGCCTAACTTTTTATAGGAACAGTTCACCTGGATGGAGGAAAATATGTGTGCGCAGTAATTGATGTTACCATTTTCCTAGTGCCATATTCCCACAATGCAACAGGTGGTAGAAATTGGGACCAGCCAAACCTTCTGGAAAATAGCAATAGTTTCCTACAGTGAATTTCATTTACATGTGTGGGTAAGACAGTGGCTTACAACTCTAAAATGTAGGATGTTTTTTTTTCATCAAAGCATCATTGCAACTATTTTTTGGCAGAGCAGATCCACCTTTATAATAACAGAATACAAGACTATAAGCTTAGATGCATCAAAATCTTAAAACCCAAGGCATTAAAGGAAAACTAAAGCCTTAAATGTGTGTAGGCATATAGGGACATAACAATAATGGTCACAGCTGAATTCAGGCCCCAGCCCTTCTGCTGCAGCCCCTCTGACCATTCCTCTAGCTGACTTAAGAGATTGTGCATTGCTTAAAGGAACATAATTGAATAAACATCCCTTGCATATCACATGCATGGAAACATTACCTTTAAAAGAGGGAGACTTATTGAATATACTGTATTCTGAGCCACATATATTTCAGTATAACCTTACTCTCTTTTATGTCTTCTTCTTTAAAGTGACATGTTTGACATGTAGTTTTTACACATGTTGAATGAGCTGAGATGGAATCCTAAACTGCACACTTAGTTCACCCATTATATCTAAGAGCTATATTTCATCAGTTTGAAAATAAATTCCAATGATATGAAGTTATATGTTAACCACATCATCCCTTTAAGCAGGTGCACGAGAATATTGTATTGCAACTATGTATCCACATTTTAATGGCATGCAGGATTTAAAAAATGTGCCTTGTTAAAGTAATGATCAAGTTATGCAAATGAATACATTACTTACTGGCCATTCAGCCTGTACATTTTATAGATTTTTATTAATGAATTGATGACCTGGTAACACTATGAGGGGAATTCACCATAGTGCAAAGTGAGGTCCGGATCCTTCGCCTCACTTCGCACAGACTGTTATGTGCTTGCTGATGTCCTGCACATGGACATCAGCGAACGCTTTAAAGGGATTCCAGTCTCGGCGAGGCGACTCGAGTGGTGAGGATCCGGACCTCACTTCGCACTATGGTGAATTCCCCCCTATGTCTGATAGTTGATAGGATATTGGCTTGTTTATACACTGCACAGAAAACCATTGCAGCCCATAGTATGTACCAAACCCCAATAGTAACCAGTTCTACAGTGTGGGGGAGGGGCAAAATTAATTTCCAACTCACAATCCAAAGCCAAAGCTGATTAAATAACGTTTCACAGTGTTTTGAAATGGGCAAAATGTTAGATTTATTAGTCAGTTACAACCTGACTTAAGTCAAACTAATTCTGCCCCAGTTCTTAAGACATACAGACAGAGCATGTGCAGGGCCGCTGGCCAATAAAGTAAGGTTACATAAAGTACAAAGACTACCAGCTCCATGGGCAAATTTAAAGACATTGCTCTTCATGGTTGTTGGGCTAGTGCGCTTATAAGCTGGAGTAATAACCCCTATACATAGGATACATTATTTTAGCGTAAATGCTTCAAAGGCTTTAGTTGCCCTTTAACTGCCAGTAAGTAAGATACTGGGACTGCTAAAGTATAAAAGTTCAGGTTTTTACTGCCAGCACCTTAACAGAAATCCATTACAAACAGCTTAATGCATATTTTCACACTACTTTATTATCAACCTGCTAGCTCTTTGTCCATTTACTTTAAAGGCTTCAATCTGTAGCAGCTTTTTTGTTGTTTTTTTTAACCCTGAGCAATTGTGCTCTGCTCAAATTTCAAGATGGGTAACTTGCATTTTTATCAAAATGTACAGGTCAAAATAAAAGTTTTCCTCTTAAAGTTATTATAATAATACAAGCTTTCTTTCCATAGCAATTTTCTAGCAATGAAGCAACATACTATTTATCTGCATAATAGCAATGGTGTCCAGATAAAATAAATGTTTGCACATATACCAGAAACCTACATGGAAAATTTTTCAACCCCACCTATGCTGACTGCAGGGCAAAAGATAGTTTACGTATGCAGCTTTTAAAAATATGGATTCACAGTAACTTTGCTTAGTCAAATGATACCCTGTTAACATCCAAGAGTCACGCTACAAGGGTCAATGTATTAGTTTAAAATGGCTTGACAGGGCAAGAAAACAATAACTGTAAAGTAGACAGCATCATTAGATTTATGCTTCTATAAATAAAGCCCATTCACATCTGGACAAGTGCAGTTCAACGTAGTTTAGTTGGACCCATTTTTCTAAACCAAAATTATCTGGGAAAGTTAGCATAATTAAAAAAAAAAAACTGGTCTTGATTAAATCAATGTTTTGGGAGGTGGGAAAGAGTGGGGAGGAACAGCTTCATGCTGGATAACAAGAGTTCTTTTCAACCAGCTGGAGTTTAGCAGATGCTGCATAAACGTAACTGCAGAAACTTCAGTGAAAAGAGATAGACATTTCCGATCCTTTCCTTAAATGAAATGTAGTCCCAAACTCTTTCCGTTTACATGATTTTGAACCTTGTGTCCATTTACAAGCAAGATTCAAGAGTAGTGATTATCCTCAAAGACAAGTCTGGATAATTGAATGAAAGTGGCCTCTCCATCTCTATGCTAACATGATAAATAGAAAAAAGGCCAAAGGAGGGAAGACACGCAGCTAGAATGACAACTGACATTTAAGAGACAAACTAAAATTTCTCTTGTCTGAATCCCACGTTGATGTCTTTGGGTGACAGAAAGGTGCAGTGAATTGACAAACAAAAAAGTCACGGATGAATTATTTGTACACACACACACAAAGTTCAAAAAACGCCTTTCAACCATCTTCTTAAAAGTAAGAAGTAATAATATATCTAACCCAATGCATATGGATTTTGATTAACCTGCTTCATTTAGAACTGAAATTTAGTGCCTCTTAATTAATTGCACAAATCCCAAATTAAAAGGAAGAAGTGACTAATGTTTTTGCAAGGAGGGTTAAAAATATGGAAAAATTTGTATTGCTCTAGAAATAAAATAAAGAATTCACTTCAGATTAAAGGAAAATGGGTATTTATGAACCAGCATGAAATTCTTTGTTCATGTGCAAAGATACACAGATGAATAAGGAGACACAGGAACAATTACACCTGTGAGATTAACTGCATATTAAAACTTGGGGATCGAGATTGTTTGGTCAGGGGTGCAACGGGAGAGAGAAGGTCTTTACCTTCTACAGTGTGGACTAGTCTGTCCTCCTGCAAGCTGATTGTTGAGAATCTGTTGGTGTTGCAGGCAGAGAGGTTGGTATCTAACCCACTGCTGCCCCCAGCTTTACTGCCATTTACATAGTCAAATGATTTACTGGATGAAGTACTAGATGTTCGGATCAAACTTAAGCTATTTGCTTTTGGTACCACATGGCCAGCAGGAAGGCTCAAGTGCTTCTTCATGGGGGAAAGCTCAACCCCTTCAAGTGTTGGATCTACCATTGCAGGAATGTGCTGCTTCTTAGATGTGCTATCCCGAGGATTTTCACTAGGTTTTGCTAGCGGTGGAGGCTCTTTCTCCTTCACGGAACGTACACTGCCGCTTTTTCTTGATCCACTCCTCTGTGATGAAGATGAAGTCTGTTTGGTTGAAAATGGCTGACTACTAACAGAGGCTGCAGATGAAAAGCCCTCATCTGCATCATTGATACTTATGAAGTCTTCTCCTGTCACTGTCCCTTCAGGACCTAAAGTACAAGGAAAACAAATACTGTGTTACAGGGGTATATCTTTACTGCTATAAACTGGTATATATGCAGATGGCCGCAATCTAGAAATATATAGACCAGTTGGAATACAATCACCATGTATTCTTTAAAGATTGTTACACTGTTACAAGTACACTTTGGAAAAGGCGTTTTGATTTGATTTACTTTTTTGCCATTACTAGTCCTTTAGGAAAAATCCATGCTCTGTTGATATTACCACAAAATAATGATTTGGGGGTTAAAAAATGCACACTCAAAGCATAACTTATGAATACAATATTTTCTTTTCAATTTGCTCCTCAGCTCTGATCAAAATATTAACTCAGAATTTAGGAACATAATGGCAATTATTATAAGATTGATCAGTATGATGAAAAAATATTTTAAACAGTAAATGGTTGATACAGTGCCGTTTCTGGCAGCCAAGTTAACCAAAATAGACTGATGAGTGTTGAAATTTGAAATGAATAAATAATGTTTAGTTTGAATCCAGTTGCATCAGAGAAAGAAATACACTAGAAAAAATGTTTAAAAAAAAAAAAGCTATTTGTCAATATTACATATGTTACATATGGTAAAATTGTGGGGGTTTTTCCAGATTACAGATTAATATCAACCTTACCTGCTTTATTAAGGGAACCAGTTTCCTAAGAGATGAAAGCAGAGGTATAAATGGTTTAAAGCTGCAACCATGCAGGCACATGGACCACCAAAGAGCCAGACCCCCACATGCAGCAGCTTGCTTCAGAGCATTCACTGTCAAATGTTAGTGCTGGATTTCAGTGAATACATTGGTAAGAAGGTTTACATGCATCATACCACCAAAGAATGCTCTGGAAAGTATGGAATTTTATACCATTGTTTGCAATTTGTGAATGGACAAGAACTTGATAACATCAGCAAGCAGTCATTCAATTTTCCCTATAAAAGGAAATAATTCTTAATATAAATGTGGTAGTAAAGCAGCTGTTTATTCGCTGTATAAACTACATCATTCAAATGACAAACAAAATATTAAAAAAAAAAAATCTGTAAACAGGAAATCCTGAACCTGGAATCTCAAATATAGGCTGCCATGTTAGCTGTACTAAATTTCTGTCTATCAAGCATAAAATAGTAAAAAAAACAACAAATACTTGGGGATATAGTAGGCTTTAGTCATTCGACACCAGTTTTAATTTATTTATTTTTTTTTAGATTTCTGAATAACAATAGGAAAGATAATTAGAAAAGCTCCTTATCCCTGTCAGGCCCCTATGTAAACTGTAAGTAAGTAAGTTAGGAAGCAACAGCACAATGAATGGTGGAGTAAACCATTGACTTTTACTGTGATACAAACGGCGACAGTTACGGTTGCTGTATCACAGTAAAAGTCAATGGTTTAATCCACCATTTATCGTGCTGTTTCTATCTAACCTATTTACTTACAGTTTGTATATTGTACTGGATTTAGTAGCACTAAATTCACATTTAAGGAATACTCACCTCAGGATCAACACTATCTATTATGTTTTAGGTCCCTCATGTATGCTTAGTTTACCTTTAAAGTGATCAAAAGATACACTTCCTTACCTCAATTTAGTCTTACATCTTGGCACTGAAATCGCCTGGGCAAGCACAGCACTGAATTTGTTTAAATCAAAGTTGTTAGCTTCAAAACTGAACAAAGATTTCTTTGAATGGGGCAGGTCCACTTTGATATCTGAAGCAAATACTTTGTTTAAAAGAAGTGCTTCCTGTGCTCATGGATAACCCTGTCTATGCCTCCCAACTGCTGTTTGCAAATACCCCTACATGTTTAACATGTTATTTTGATGTTTAGTCGTTACTAATCACTTCAGAAATCTTATTTTCAACCACTCTTGGGTTGTTTTTTTTTTTTAGGTTTTGGGGGCCATTATCATTTTAGGCGCTGAGAAGAAAAAGGGCCTAGTATTCTCAGTCAAACAATCCTGCACTGATATCTTAGATTTAAGTTTTATCTTTTGCCTACATCCAGATCAGCTTTAGTGCTGTAAACCAGAAACACCAAAAATGAAAATGCCTCAAATGCATTTATAGCGACTATACATTTCAGTCTTTGCTTCCAAAAATTCAAAACTGTGTCTATTAAGCATGATATTTAGCTTTAAAAATTGGGCACAATTCCTCAACACATTATCTAAAGCACCATAAGAAACAATGGGGCTGAGTGAGGCCTGTTCATCAGCAATGATGTTATTAGTAAAAATAAAAATAGATAAAATAAACAAACCAAAAAAATAATAATGAAATCAATTTCAAAGATAACAGTGCTATATTTAAATAACTGCCATGCTAATCCAAATGGGAATTTTATTTTTAGCCATTACTGGGGGTTCAATACCTAAAAAAAAAAAAAAAGTAAGAAAATATCTACTTCTAAATGGTGTTAATTTTGCAGATTCTAGTAAAGGATTTGTGGGTGTAGTAAGCAAAAACTTTGCGATTTGTGTGTGTTTTATTATACAGCTAAAAAAAAATAAAATATGTGAACACTTTTGTTTCTTATTTCTGGACGAGTTCATTATTAAAAGAGCACTGAACAGATTTACTTTCTATCACAAATTTGATACCTGTTGCTGCTTTCAAGGTGATTGTTTACAGTCTCTACTTATTAGTGTTAACAGAGAAACACAGCTAGCAGTGACTGCACAGTGGAGTTATAAACCCCAGGAGACATGGCTATCAAGTTGTTAGTGCAATATCTTAATCTGAATCTTATTTCTCAAATAATTTGTTAAATACCCACACAGTATGGCAGCAGCTGGGGAGAACAGTCTAGCTCACCAGACTGAAGACTTATTTTCTGCTACAAATATAAACATATGTGGTCTTTGTGGAAAAATCTTTATGTCTGAATTAGCAGTAAATCTTGAATTGTCCTCTTTGAAAAGGTCTATAGCATACTTCCCATCTGTCCCAATCCTGCAGGACAGTCCAGTTTTTTTTTAGGTCCTGTCCTACACTCCAGAGTCCCTGCCCCCTGGTGTCCCAGTCATCCACCCTACCTCAATTACTTCACCGGCACACTGAGCAATCACTGTTGAGCAGTGTGGCGTTGACATCACTAATCACATCACCGACACACCAGTCAAAACTGAACAAGAGGGTGGTGCACCAGTGATGTCATTACCAGTGGGGAACAGCGCTGTCCCTCTGTTCTTCGTTGGTACACATTGAGAGGTATACAATATTTTTCACAGACTAGAAGAACATTTTCTGTAAACAGGCAAATGAATGCCACGCAACTAAAATAATTGCCAATTTTACCAGAAAGGGAGGTGCTGCAATGAAGAGGACATTGTTGATTCTGCTTATGTGCAGGCCAAGTGAACACATCTCTTTGGCTAACCAATGAATGGAATGCAGAAAGTAATATGTGTTTGTGAATTTTTAAAGCACCAGAAGCATCATTCCATAACCAGAACTTAAAAAGCAAAGCCCCAACTCAAATTTAGCTTTATACAAACATGCACATGCAGCTACATTCGCATGCTGCCATATTTGGTAGATTTTAGAGCCTAGACACAAAAATTCTCATTTCAAGTGTTTATACAAAATTATGTATTGGGACCTGGAGAAATTAACTTCAACCTTCTGTACATTCCTAAATAAAATACCCTAAATGAAAATCTTGTTGATCAGGTTTGGTAGACAGTGATAAGAATATAGATCTACACCAACTTTTAGTAGAACATCACATTTTGGGGGAGGAGTGAAGGAAGGAGGCTTTTGTCACCCTTCGTCACAGTACCAAGAAAGGAGAAGCCTGAAAGAATGGATACATCAAGCAACAGCAACGATTTTATGGCAGAATTAAGTCTGTATGAAACCAATCAAACATTACAGTAATTTAATTGGATTCCGCCTAATTATGGTCTTGATGTGGTGTTTTCATGCCTGCTACAAGATAATTACACAGTAAACTGGGACAGAAATTGATATTAATGATAAAATGTGCTCAGTTACACAATATGTCACTGCTATATCTGAAACCTATACAGACTGGAAAGCTTTGATAAATGTAAAACCTGAATTATTTTCAGCGTTGGTCCAAAACGTATCATCCATTGTCAGAACTGACTATCATAAAGGTTCATTACATAAAAGTTAAACACCCCCCCCCAGCTTGACTACACTTAGAAATGAGAATTCAACAAATCACTTTCCCTTTTTGTTAAAATATTTGCTTCAGGACATATTCCATAGCCATGCCAAGATGATCTCCTCAAAGCAGGAAGATGTAACCTTACGGAGCAGGAAAGAAGTGGTAATAAATAAAATGCAAAATGAATGTCAATACTTTATCAGGAAACTGGACCATTAAAAGAACTTTGAAGAAAAAGGACCTAACAAACTGCAGGGCGCTGATTACATGCAATACTGAAGAAGGGAAATCTGTAAGTAGATGGACTAAGGCTTCCTCAGTCCAAACTTTTACTGGCCCCAGCTTTCTTATAACTGGCCTACCCTCTGAGGCAGCATCTGGAGAGATGATATCGGGGGTCCTGCACACGAGAACATCCCCCTCGCGGTTAGCCCCTAGGTCTTTGATGATGCGCATGGTCGGGGAGCCTGGGTTCGAGTCGCTTGTGAAGTCAAAACCATCTGGGATTCAACATAGGGAAGATTTTAGTGCTTGTTAGAATTTCTCGTCTCTCTTATTCTAAGATTGCTATGGCACGGCCAAAGCTCCAGAAGATTGTGGCACATTCGCAATTCATTATGTATAAGAACATGTAAATGGGAAAATACAAACATGTACAATGAAGATGAACCAAAAGCAAAATGCAGAATGTATGTAAACAAAGATAATGTACAAAAAAAACAAACAAACATTCACTGCTTGATAATGACAAATGTCATTAAAAGTCACGACAATTTTTAAATGTTAAGATTGCGACAATTTTCCCATAATAAAGTCACGACTGTGACAATATTCTCGTTATAGAGACGCAACTGCGACAGTAGCAGCCTGTTGCGACTGTCTTTATCTGGCAAATTCGCACCTATACGCAACAATTCGGACTTTAGTGAATTGTTAAAGAGGAAGTAGGTGACAGAATGAAGGAGCTACAGTAAAAGCTGGCTGTCATCCAAAAAGGATGGAAACAAATGAAAATATATATAAGAAAATGAGTATTGCTATACTTGGGGATACTTTTTTATTGGACTAACAGTCTTTTTAAATACACAAAGCTTTTGAGAGATCCGTCCTCTCTTTATCTAATCGCAAGCAATACTGTATTTGCAAATGTATTGCTTGCGACTTGATAAAGAGAAGATAGATCTCTCAAAAGCTTGTCTATTAAAAATCTAAACGAGAAAAGGTGCAAGCGCTGAAAAAAATGATTACGTGTAAAAGTCCAATTCTTCTGTGAAAAAATAATAAAATTGCTGCTCTTCTCAAAGATGGAGTTTTCCCATACTCCATTGCGTGAAAGTGATCCAAATAACCTTAAGAAAAAAGCACAAACAAAAACATATAGGGCACTCTAAGTTCCGTATCATTAATGTAGATAAAGATATATAGATAGACCCAACGTACTGTTGTTAAATAGACGTGATTATTAAGGTGAAAAATCTGAAAAAAACTTGAAAAAAACACCCAAAACAAGGTGTAAAAAAACAAAGTGTTTCTCACACAGAATGTATGTACTAGCTGCTCACCAGATGTATTGATAAACAGGGCATATATATATATGGCTCTTCTGCTGTTGTGGGAAGTCAATACTGCCACTAGATTCATCCACTTATACTTCCTGTCTTGCAATCGCAGCTCAATGTAAAAAGCAGAAAGAATACTATAGTGTAACAACATTTTATTAATGAAT
>WMED01005955.1:0-18969 GCA_019650415.1 Pipa parva | reverse complement strand
CTCTGGTCCGGATGACATGGCGTCCCAGTGTTCCATAAAGATCTTCAAATCGTGACTCATTTGACCACAGAACAGTCTTCAATTTTGCAACACTACATTTTAAAAGATGCCTGGCCCAGTGCAAACCTCTGAGCTTGTGGAGCTTGCTTAGAAATAGCTTCCTCTTTGCACTGTAAAGTTTCTGCTGGCAACAGCAGATGGCACGGTGGATTGTGTTTACTGACAATGCTTTCTGGAAGTATTCCTGAGCCCATTCTGTTATTTCCTTGACAGTGGCATTCCTGTTTGAGGTGCAGTGATGTTTAAGAGCCCGGAGATCATGAGCATCTAGTAGAGTTTTAGGGCCTTGACCTTACGCACAGCAATTGTTCCAAATTCTCTGAATCTTTTGATGATGTTATGCACAGTTAATGATGATAACTTAAAAGTCTTTGCTATATTATGCTGGGTAACACCATTCTGGTATTGCTGCATTATCTTTCTGTGCAACAATGATGGAATTGGTGATTCTCTTACCATCTTGGCTTCAGAGAGACACTGACACTCTGAGAAGCTCTTTTCATACCTAATCATGTTGTCAATTGACTTAATTAGTGTTAATTGGTCTTCCAGCTGTTTGTTATATGCTCAATTTCCTTTTTTCAGCCACTTATTGCTACTTGTCCCAACTTTTTGGGGATTTGTTGACACGGTAAAATTTTGAATCAACATATTTTTTCTTTAAAATGTTACATTTACTCAGATTAAACTTTTGATCTGTCATCGATGTTCTATTACGAATAAAATATTGACATTTGCCATCTCCACCTAATTGCATTCATTTTTTATTCACAATTTGTTTAGTGTTCCAACTTTTTTTGGAATCCAGTTTGTACAATGTCTTGCACACTCCAGTGCATATGTGTAACTAGGAGCCAAAAACAGACCCAAACTGTTGTTTAAAAAAGAAATTTAAACCACTTAAATAGAATCTTGACAGTATTAGCCATTTCAATCTAGGTGTTTTGCATTATTGCATTCAATAAATGGTCTAATAACCTCAAGATCCTGGTTAGTCAGTGGTGCGTTCCATATGCTGTGTAATGTATTATTCTGAAAGTGAAAGTTCAGTGAAGGTGTTGACTACTTACCAAATACATGTTCACTTGTATGCAATTGCAATTTATTTCACTCTTTCATAATGTTCTGGTTTATTTATGTTTCCTCTAATGCTGTAGACCTGCCATAATCTATATGGATTGCAAAACTATATGACTTCCTCTTCAGCTTCTGCTAGTCTGTCATTAATTAGTACAATTGAAAAATACAGAGTTTTTCTGCCATAGTGCACTTATCTTTCATTCCACATGACAATATTTTTTCATACCCTACAAATCACACTGCTTTGCCCGATACAACAGCTTTTGTAGATTGCATCCATTGCATCCCAAACACAAATTTTTGGTAATAATACAAACAGTGATCTAGATGATGAATAAAAATGTGCATAGTGCAGAAATGAAAAATTGTTTAGCACTAATATTTTTATTTATATTAAATTACCAACTGAGACAAATTATTACTGGACACAATGTTGGGATCATTCATAAGCAGGTGGCCACAAAAATAATGGAGCTCTTCATTCACTAATATGTACTATGGTTCTTCCTACAATTTGGAGGAGAGAAGCCTATCCTAGAACTATGATTACTAAAACCTACTCCATTCTGTAGAGTTTATTCCTGGAAAAATTAAGATCCAGTAAATCCCAATATAAAGACCTACATCACCTGAATCAGTTTTGTCACTTAAGTAATTCATTGTTTATCTTTAAAGCTTTATAATTTTAGCAATTCAACAACAATGCCAGATTGTAGAACCAGCTGACTGAGAGCACCAGATCTTCTATAGCAGCGGTTCTCAACCTATGGGTCACGACACCTTTGGGGGTCGCGAGTCCACCTACACGCAGATACCCCTCAGTGTGATTATGTCATCACGGGGGTCGCAGTCTAAGGTAGGTTGTGAACTGCTGTTCGATAGAGTGCCAAGATTAAGCCATCTTTCATTTTACAGGTTCTGTTATTAATTTTTTAGGTGTAAAACATTCCAAAACTGTAGTAAACATCTAAAGTATGTAACCGAAATAGATAAATCCAATCCCTAAAAGAAAAAGTCCAGCCTCCAACAGTTATTTGAAATGTAAATGTTATATACATGATATTTATAATACATATTATCTACTTATTTCTATTGTTTTGGGAACACACAGGGCCATTGAATCTTTCTTATTCTTTGTGCTTCCTCATGCATTTTAGTAACTAATTAGCTGGTAATATTCTAGGACACTGTAAGGTGCAACTCAAGTTCTCTGCTTACTATCATCTTTCTGTATCTTCTGCAAATAAATCTTTATGGCAGTTACATCTCTTGTTACTAGGATAATACTGCCAGGGAAAAAAAGCACAAAACAGATGCTGTTAATCATGTCCTGTACATTTGTACTGATGTCCCTTTAATTAATAAGCAAAACTGCTCCTTCTCTCAAAAGAACTTCAAAGTGGAAACCTTGACAAAAATGTTGAGAATTCAATAACTATAAAATTACCTAAAATTACCATAAATATATGTGAAACACACACAATAGTGCACTAAACACCTGTTGATAGTAAAACACATACAGTGCTTATAACAAATGCATATGTAAAATACAACAAAAAGATGTATATTTAATTGTTGAATATAATGTGAGCCCATAAAGTATTAAATAATTGTCTGTATATATGCTCTTCCCAGCTGCTCCTGAAATTGATTGGCCAATTCACTACTCCGCCATAATAGATAAAACAATAGATAGATAGAACAATAGATATATGGAAAATTCACAGAAAATTCTCAGAGAACACTATGCCAGGCTCAGGAACACATAAGAAAAAGAATGAAAAAATTCCCTAGTGTAATATTATCATGGATAAATCATTATAAAACATCCTACTTTTGTAGTACTTCATAAACAAGGGAGTAAAATGATGATTGGTGAATAATAACACCTGAAAAAGGATCAAATATAAAAAAAATGGTGTTCAAGATGTGAAAAGGTGCAACCCACACCTCATGTGCTTGTGTTTATTAAATGCATTAATTA
Source organism: Pipa parva (assembly GCA_019650415.1). NCBI lineage: Eukaryota > Metazoa > Chordata > Amphibia > Anura > Pipidae > Pipa > Pipa parva. The sequence goes on along the minus strand of WMED01005955.1, from coordinate 15,845 downwards.
ACAAGCCTTGAATCTCAAGGGGTTATTCACTAAAGTCCAAATTGTTGCGTATACCTGTAGGTGTGAATTCGTCAGATAAAGACTGTCGCATTAGGCTTCTGCTGTCACAGTCGCATCTTTATAATGAGAATATTGTTGCAGTCATGACTTTACTATGGGAAAATTGTCGCGACTTTACTATGGGAATCTGTTGTTTGTGAATTCGACAGTCAAATTTGCATCTTAGTGAATAACCCCTTTCAATGTCTTCAGGGTAAATGAATTCAACCACGAGAAAGAGATCAAGCATAGCCAAATAATTGGGAATTTTTTAATTTTTTTATTTGTGTTCCTGAGCCCTGCAAAAGTGTTCACTGTGAATATTCCATGTGGTTCTATAAAATGACCACTTTTATAAAGTCAGGCTAATCTATTGTAGTTGAATAAACTTGAGGGGCTACTAATATAAGGTTTCCATATTAGATGAAAATTCAGGGGCAGTTTTGCTTCTAGTAGGACTATAATTATGGCAATCGCATTGCATTTAAATCTAAAGTAATTGGTGGTACTCCACTAAATGAATCACAGCAAAATATATTTTTTTATTTTTATTGTTGATTAGACAATTTTAAAGTCTTGGAGGGAAATGTGATAATATCGAAAATAATAATATCGCGATATCAAATTCTGTACATTTTATCAATATCGCATTATCGATATTACTGATATCAAGTGATTTTCACCAATATCGCGATATAGATATTGTGATATTGGATGTTTTGCAATATTGTTAATATCAATATTATGATATCGAAATTCAACCAAAACTTTTAATCTGTTTATTTCTATGGAATATCCATAATATCAATGGGAAATTTGATATCACGATATCAATATTTTTGTTTTTGCTTAATTTCTCCCCTAAAATATTTAAAATGCAAAATAATGCATTATAAGCAAAGTAGATTAGCTTTGAAAAATCCTTTTTGAAAAAGTAAGGTAATTTTTTTTTACACAAATCAACATAATTAACTTTTAAGCACAAATCACAGCAGACCTGTCTCACTTTATAACTGAAATACTAGATATTGTTTAAAAGATAATCAATCTTATGTCATAGAGTATCAGCCAGAGCCTTTTGTTTTCATTGTTGTAGCCTGGAGCTGCCTTGTGGGATTAATTATCATAATTCTATGAAAAGGCAGTGTGACTTTAAAAATATTTTATGTTAATGAAAATTGAATGAAGTGGCAAAAAAAAACAGTAAAGTGCTATTTCGGAGAAGTGAAATTAGACTAATTAAAACAGGGAAGATCTTGAACTGACAGCATCCATTTTAATCACCACAAATTTCAATTTGCAGTTCATAGCAATGCTTCTTTTTCATGAGTATTTTCTACTACATAAATGTAAATACACAGAAAGCATGATATCACTGATTGTATGGACATAAATAGCACATTAGTAGAAATAGCTTTACATATATTGCACAAGACTGATTGTGTTCTGATGTTGCCTCTTTTAGATTAATATGGGCCCCTTGTTTTTCAGTTATGTATGTATGTATAATTTTATTTATAAAGCGCTACAAATTTACACAGCGCTGTACAATTCTTCAATACGAATACAATAGAGACATGGGAAAAGCGCATTAAACAATACAAGTAAAATATCACAAGGATACATCACTTTACGTGCTAGGTTGCGGTTGACACAAGAGGTTAGAGGTCCCTGCCCCATAGAGCTTACAATCTAATTATATAGTATATAGAAAAATGTCTTGTCATTATTGAGTTTTATTTACTGCATCAGTGGCAATGCATTGATGATGTCACAAAATCAATAACAGTTTGTATGTTTCTTAACACTTTCAGCCATTCACATGAGGTAACATTTGCCATGCGTAATTCTTTTTTTAAATAAAACATATTAGGATGAAAAAGAGACTGGCCATGCTAGAGGATTCTGTACAGTCGGGAGCTTTGGGAACACACAAGAACTCTGGATATCTCTGATTCTTTATGTGTTTACATATCTTGCAAATCTGATGCAAACATTGTGGATCAGAGGCCTTGTCTGGGTGTGGATATGTGCCCTTGTCAGCCTACAGCAGCAGATTTGTTGCTAGGGAATTTTTTAGAGCTAAATATCTAAGTGCTGAGTGAAGAGCAGTAGACTAAATAAATCAAGACAAAGACAAAGTAAGTTCATCAAAGTGTGAATTCTCATCCCTTAATAAATTTAAAACAATGTCAGTTCTATAAGAATATTCACTATTTAGTGTTTTGTTACAGGAATCAAGCAAAGTTGTTAGGTGAATAATATTAGTGGCATATTAAAGTGAATTTGACATAATGCCACCGTAACTATCTTTTCCTACATTGATGACAATATATTGGTAATAGGCATGAATTATCAAAAGAAAGGACAATGCCACCATTATGTAGCATTTTGGTCACTGGTGTTGTCATTATAGAAACAGTAGCATAAACGGAAACAATTGTTTTTATATTCATTTTAATGGCAGACAAGTCCACACAGGTCATGCTGGCATTTGATTGCCACATTTTTTAAAGGAACACTCTGGCCAAAATTGAAAAAAAAAACAACACATATGCAAATTTATACTCGTTACTAACTTTTAGTAAATACGTTTTTATTTTTCAGTTTTGGACAAAAAGTACACTTTCTTACCTGTAAAGAAGTACTGTTCAGCACTTCCTTGTTGCTGACTCCATCTTCTCTCTGTGTGGCGACTCTACGGCATCTGATTCATGCAGTCCATCTGAGGTGCGTTCTCCTCTGCAGCCGCTCTCCCTGTGCAGCCTCGCATTGGCATTTCCTAATAGTTGCATGGGAGAGTGTGACATCATCAACGCGTCCTGCCTTGATGACACGCACGCTCTTCCATGTGACTATTATGAAATGCCGATGCGGGGCTTCACAGATAGAGTAGCTGTAGAGGAGAACACACCTCAGATGGACTGCATGAATCAGATGCTGTAGAGTCGCTACCACAGAAGGAAGATGGAGTCAGTAACAAGGAAGTACTAGACAGAACCTCTTTACATGTTATAAAGTGTTCCTTTTAGCCTTTTGTTCCTAGAATAATTACAGGAACCCTACCATAACCCCCCCCCCCCATTTGCCACTTTTGTTTATCAAAGGTATACTTTAAATATTAACACTTGTGTGTCTGGGGGACTTGTAACTCAACACTGTTGTTAATTAACAGTTAGTAGATGTAAAGTGATGTGCAAATATGTGGATGGCATAATGTCCCAAATTATAGGAGAATTGCCAAACCACAGAAAATTCTACATCTTTGGAACAATTTGCACTTTGCCTAAATTTGCCTCTAAAGAGTTAGGGCTTCATTGACTAAAGTCCAGATTTACCTGTTGAATTCACTTCTGTATAATTTGAGTCGCATCGGCAAAATAGATGCAAATTCACTTCTCAGTACTGACTAAGTGGAGAATACACTTGTCAAATAGGTGGAAAGCAGGAATCACTTTTGGATGCATAGTGTGGGGTAGTCATTTGGTTAGAAGTAGAATGAAAAGTCATGCAGAGTGAGGCAAATTCAACAAGTGAAGGGCAGTGAGGTCAGATTCATCATATCCCACTAATTGTATTTTGTGAATATTCTGTTTCTATTTCACGTTATCCCTAGGTCATGTTGTTGCTTAGTTGCAGTCACCATTGTCAGTTTTTATTGAATTGTGGCCTTACACAACACTGGAGCACTGTCATCAACTCCTTAATTCACCACTCTGAAATGGCGAAGTCAAACAGGTGAATTCAGAGCAGTACACCTAAGCACGAAATTTAATAACATCGAAAAGATTGATATCGCGATATCCTCCATTTTTTGCCAAAATTAACCAGTTTTTACCGATATCATGATATCGATACTGCCGAATCGTGATATTGCAATTTACCAATATCGGTCGATATCAGCAGTATTGACAATGCGATATCTGTAAAAAAAATCTAATCTGCAATTTCAATTTGCAGTTCATAGCATAATTCTTTTTCATGAGCATTTGCTACTACATAAGTGTAAATACACAGAAAGCATGATATCACTGATCTAAAAATCTAAAAAAATTGCTATTTCAGCAATATCATGACCCCAAAATTGCAATATTGGTAAAAATCGGCTGATATTGGCAATATCACAATATCGAAATTCGATCGAAAATCTGTTAATCTGTTCATTCTTGGAGGAGGGACCTGTCTTCCATCAAATCGAATTTTTTGATTCTTCAAATTTTTTGATGGAAAGGCAGCCATACTTTACATTAGTAGTATGGCTACCTTTTTATTGGAAAATCAAGTTTGAAAAACTTGATATCGAAAAATCTTGCGAGAACAATGCAAGATCTCACTCAATAAACTTGGAAAGACCAAGAAGAGTGTTTTTTCTGAGTTTAATAAATTTTGTTTTATGTGGAGATAGATCGATCATTCAATCAATCTATCTGTCTCCTCAAATGAATACAATAATTATATAATATATATACAATGAAATGGGAGGCAACATAAATTAAATTGTATTTAATGTAACTGTAATGTGAAAATAATTAATATACAGTGAGAATATTGCTTGGAATTAGAGTTATGGTTCCCACGAGTAACATTTCTCTAATTGCCTGGAGTATACAGCTTTATATTAGTTTCAGTTCTTAAAGAAATCCAAATTACAATTATTTTCCAAAGGCAGCAAGGCAGGATATTTGTGACAGCATGCAGATTACTAGCATTAATCTTATGGATTTATTGCCAACTTTTAAAGGGTGAATTAAAATGACTAATACAGAAAAAAATATAACCAGACAGTGGCATGGAGTCAAACCTTTATACCCAACTAGCATGTTAAGTGAATGTTCCAGAATGTATTAACTAACTATTCTGTTGCTTATGGTATGTTTTTATCATGGTAATTTAGAAACAGTTTATCTTATTCTAAAATTGATTGGTACAATTATATATATGCACTTTGATGTAAAATCTAGTAACCTTGTGTCACTTTAGTCAAGTACCCTTTACAGAAATACCTGACTCACTTACATGAACATTTCATGAGCTGAAATGTCTAGTAGTTTGCCTATTCTAACCATTAGAGACCACAAGTTTATCTGTGTTTTCTCTAGTTTCCTAATTATTTACAATTGCCTAAGATTCACAGTGGTTATAATTATCCTCTAAGTACACAACCCATTGTATTACCTCTTTATTTCTCTAGCTAGTAGGAGTTAGCAAAACCTGCTCACAACCTCAAATTATGCTATTGGTATAACAGAGTGCTTTGTCATCATCTTTTATTTTAAAGCAGCTACCTAATACCTGCATTGAGGTAACTATATCCTATATGCGGCCTGGACCTACAGTGTGTTTTAGGTAATGTAAATTGTTCAGTCAACATTTGAAATATGTCAAGTGTACAATTCTCCTTATTAGTTTCCACTTACCTTCTTCAGTTACTGTGAAGGTTACTGGAAAATAAAACCTATGTGAACTGAAATGTAAAAAGAAAAACTGTGTGGAGGTGGCATAAGGTAAGGATAATTAACTAAAGGATGAGGCCATACTAACATTTAACACATGGTGCCTTTTCAGAAAATTTTCTCAGAAAAAGCTGCCCAAAAGAATTGTAAAAGAAGTCACACATAGGTGGCTTTGTACCTGCATTTTACATATATTTTATAGGCAACAAAAAAAATGAAAAGTGACTAGGCAAACAAATGCTAATGTGGTATTAGCCAATAGAATCATTAAAAAAATGGAAGTCACCATTTTTGGTGTAAATATGAGGCTAAAAGGTCTGTGGCACAGACCTGAGAAGAAAGAATCAAGAAGATTCTCTAGAAATTTGGCTCTAGATTTTTCCACTGATCATAATATGAGACTTTGGAGGGAAATTTACAAAGATCATTTCTATCTTTTCAATTCATTTAGTTATTTATTGGCACTTTTCAATGTCATTTTTCAATCTAAGTGAAAACCTGCTTACAATCTTTAGGTCAATTTGCGCCTTGGATTACTAGGTGTAATCCCAACCTTCTTTAGATCTGTTATCAGGATCTGCTGTGTTCCCACTTTGGGTTCCTCTTGCTTCTCAGGTATCACTGACAGGGTGATGTTTCTTACTCTTAAGAAACTTGCAAGATTGTTATGTGTAAAAATATTTATTAAAAATTGTCCAACACTAGTTGATCATTCAGACAAAAGTTAAAATAATTCCGACGCGTTTCGCCCTTACGGACTTCCTCAGGGAAAAATTTTTAGCAAATGGTGAGTAGATGGTTCAGAGGACCTTATATACACAGTTGTTTTAAACTTCCCTCCTGCTATGATAATTAGTTAGCAGGAAGTAGTGTGATCTTGATATGATCTGATTAACATACAGGTGTCAAGAGGTTTTATTTGATTTGGTTAATCTTTCATTGTTATTTTTGGTTGTTTTATTAATTATTTGACTGTAATTAGTTGCAATTTTGATCATTGTCTAATTTAAAATGGAGTGAGGTCACTTCCGGTTTTCGAGTGGTGTGGGGATCGTTTTGTATGTGTCCTTTAATTTACAGGCTTCATTCACTCTTTCCATTTAATTGCAGGTGGCTCATACTTCTGACTTAATGTGAACAGTTGGAATTATTTTAACTTTTGGTTTGAATGATCAACTAATGTTGGACAATTTTTAATAAATATTTTTACACATAACAATCTTGCAAGTTTCTTAAGAGTAAGAAACATCACCCTGTCAGTGATACCTGAGAAACAAGAGGAATCCAAAGTGTGAACACAGCAGATCCTGATAACAGATCTAAAGAAGGTTGGGATTACACCTAGTAATCCAAGGCGCAAATTAACTTAAAGAGTATAAGTAGGTTTTCACTTATTTTTATTTATACCAAAGTGACCTGCACTATCTATTCCTCCCTCCTCCTACAAGAAGTGCAGCGTCCCTTACTTTTATCTGAATACCGTGATGGTCTGTGCATCAGAGAAGCGAGCAGCTGATCTAGGACCCCAAACACCAATCAAATTTGTGTACAAACCTAAAGCGCAGGTGTCCTTTACTAATCATTTTTCAGTCTGCTGGACGTTTCAATTCCACTGATTTTAATAGGGCAAAATAAATGCATATATCAATTAATACAGATTAGTCAAAACCAGCACTCCTTCAATTGTTTCCAGTGCTGTTCACCTGCCATTTCTTACAGATGTTCATTTTCTTTTTTTCGATGGAAAAAAGAATCTAACTGCGGATAAATGACTTTACCAACTCCATAGGGAACAATGGGTTTTCTTCAACCTTAAGCAGGGGAAAACATTTCAGCAAAAAAAGGAAATTGATTGGATCAATTTTATAACTTGTTGCAAACAATGATATTGATATACTGCTGATTTTTCACCAGTGTTCAGAAAAAAATTTATAAATATCCCCTCAATGGTCACTGCTTTATTTGTACTTGGGCGATCAGTAATCAGCTTCCATAGGGTGACAATGTTTTTTTCCAGGAAAAAAATAGAATAGATGTAATTACTTTAAGTATAGATAAAAGATACATAATCCACCTAGAGAAACAATTTCTTTGACATATTCTGTAAAAATAGAATTATAAGACAAATAAGAAATACTAGATTCCTCCCACTTTTTTCACCCCTTTCCAGCATCTGAACAAACTATTTATTTTACAAGAATAAATGAAAGATTGTGATTCCTTATGTACTGCTGCTCTGTACAATTACTACTAACAACACAGAAAGAAAATAGATGTTATTTATTGCTGGCAGGGCTAGTTTTAGTGAAACCTGGGCAAATCTAGCAGGGCCCATCCAGTATTGTCCCTCTAACTACCAAGCAGCACTCCCCATTGTGCTACTGGAGACTAACATAGATTTGTTCTCCTCAAGCACTTCTAATTGGTGATTAGGGATTCTGTCCAATCCCTAGCCAGCTCTTAGTTTAGCTACCTATTAGGGACACTGGTGGAGATCAGAGTCATATATATGTGAAATTTCCTAGTTTGCACCCCTCATCACCAGCTCTGAATTCTGGACCCCAGTGCAATTACTGCAAATAGAAATTAAAGTAGTGTTTGCATTCCTGTGGGGCAAAGTTTATTAAACTCGGAAAAACCCGTTTTGGCTTTTCCTAGTTTAATCAGGCGAACACCTGGAAGTTTCTAGTGGTAAGTATAGCGAGATTTGTTTCGAATGATACTTACTGAGAGAAACTTTTTCCATTGAATATATCCATTGAAAGGTAGCTATACTACACTAGTGGAAAATATGGCTACCCTTTCCATGGATATATTCAGTAGAAAAAGTTTCTCTTGGTAAGTATCGATTGAAACAAATCTTGCAATACTTACCACGAAAAACTTCTGGGTGTTTGCCAGATTATTAAACTCGGAAAAGTGAAAAGAGCTTTTCCGAGTTTAATAAATTTCACCCGGGGGAGGGCTATTTATGAGGTAAAGGGCATGGAAGGCTAGACATGCCACTATTAATTATAGGTTTAGCGACACAGTGCAATGTAAGCCAGTGGGCACTAAAAAATGAATCTGATCTATTCAATATGCTTTTTATCATTGTTTCTTGTGTAACAAACACAGTTTAGGGAGATGAATAGACTAACCATATTTAAGTTTTTCTCAATATTAGAACAGTTAGGACTGATTTACTCCTAATATATAAAATTGCTTTTTTAACAACTAAGTTAAGACTGCTTCACTGTCTTCTCCATGTTAGCTGTAAAATTATACTGAACCAGGCTGATTTCAGTCTAGTCTCATTACAATATCACTTCTTGATAAATTGTCTGGGGTTGGCTGCCATACACTGGGTACCAGTAACTCATACAACCGCAACACCTGCCACAATGATAAATCATGCCCTCTATCTACTTCCAAATAAGTCATTTGAATATATAATGAAACTATGTTTATTTGTTTTGATAGATTTTAGTAGAGAAAAAATATGTTCCTGGATTCCAAGCAATATTTTTGAATATATGTTTTTAACCTCGGGCAATAACTTTCTATAATATATATATATATATATATATATATATATATATATATATATAAAAAACATTTAAGAAAAATTCTTATATGTTGAATACAGTTCTTGCAATGTTGGTATGAGCCAGGTTCTTAAGTCACAGCTGTTTTTACTGCAATTGCCAGAAGGCAAACAAACACTTTGGAAATGAGAGGCATATGTGGATTCAGGCAAGTATTCAAAGGCAATATTTACAAGGGAAAATGGGTTGCATATTGTCTCAGAAAAGAATGCTTTAAGCAAATCATGCATAGATAAGACTTTTAGCTGAATATTAGCATATTCCTGTTGGGTATCTACTTCAGTTTTCTATATCGTATGGTTTAAGTGGTCCAGGGCTTATTTATCAAATTGAGGATTCAACTGTCAAGTGAATTTTCTTTACTCTGACTCTGATAGTCACAAATGCTCTACTCCTTATTCACTAAACACAGCATTCCCATAGCAAAAAAGCAAACTAAATAAAGTGCTTTATGTTGCTTCTCTTGTGTAACACAGTCAGTGTAAGGAAGCGGTACTTATGTGTGCGATTTGCTCCAGCGTCGGGTCTCTCATGACTTTGGAGGCACCACGTCTCTTCTCTGGTGCATTCATCGGGTGTGCATGCTAACGTCATAGTGCCCACGCCGCGGCGGCGCGCTTTTTGAATTCCTGCAGCGAGATAATCTGAAAGGCTCCCTGGCTATATAAGGGAGCCTGTCAGACGGTACCGGCACCTGATTATAGGTTCACATGGTGGATTCTATGCCCTAACCTGTTCGTAGTCCCAGTTGTGATATTAAAGCTCTAGTCCTCTGTACCTTGTGACCCCGCTGTTCCTGCCTTTTTTTCCCTTGTGACCTTGCCTGTCCCTGCCTTCGTACCTGCCTTGCTTGCCTTGCAACCCTGCCTGTTCCTGCCATCTTTGGGATCCTGTGTTGGAACTCTGTTTGGGTAATTCAGTCCTAGGGGCCGCGACCTGGGTACCCGCCGCAGAGAAGTCCTAACCTCCATGTGGGAGCTCTAGGTGAACACCGCGCCCTAGTGTCTGTTTGCCTCTACAGGGTTTTTCACCTGCTTCCTTCTTCTCTTGAAGTGGTCATCACTTCCTAATGTAACAGTCAGTTGGAGAGTAGTAGTCCTGCCATTAAGTCCCTAATTTCCCACTTTGATCTGGTGAAGTAAAAGTGGTGAATGTGACACAATAAACCTTGCTTATTTTGCTACTTTGACAGACTCTGGTGCTTGATGAATAGGTGACTTACCTGTGTACTTAAAGTTTGGCAAATAGCTCCATTAGTCTGTGACTGTCATAAGCATCTGAATTCATCTCAAATTTGCTACATCGCATGGTTTGATGAATATACAAAGATGTAGAAGTAGCAAATGAATGTGATTTCAGACATTTAGATGACAGTACAATACTACTAATGACTTCAAAATGAATCATATTTTCTACACAGGCAGACAGAACAAATGTGACATTAAGAAGTATTATTGCAATCATTTGCCTTTTGCTTGGTGGGGCCATGGGGACATGGTTGCATTGTCAGTGAAAACTCAGAAATATTAATGCTTGTCATGATTTAAACAAAACTTGAATTTTTTTTTCAAAATAACATTAATCTATGAAGATCATAAAATGGTTCTGCTCCATTGAAAACAAACAAGCCAAATAAGTTTTACTTGTGAATTCCCAAATATATTCAATTCAACTCAAACAATTTCCCAAGTTATTATGTAAGTGAATTCATTTAGGGAATTTCATTTTTGGACTTACAGTAGAAAATATGCCTATTGTTTTCAGACTGATTTAAAGTGTTATTCCTAAACCTTAAATCTTCAAATAATATCTATTAGTTTAGTAAAAGTTTAGGTCTAAATATGTACTATCAGAGTTAGTAACCATCCCACTGGAAAACAGAAGGAACATAGAAGGTAAATATCAGTTCTGGCTAGTTGTTGATAAGATAGCCCATTAACTACACATGTATAAGGGCACTTGTCTTCAGGCAGGTTTAGTGCTTGAGGTTTACTATTATTTAGGACACTTATCTAATATGGATTTCGATCTTCTTAATGGGGTTGAGCAGGGGTCGGCAAACTGCAGCTCTTCAGCTGCCTTGTTGTGGTTCTCACTTCATCTCCCTCACCCCGCCCATGATCTCTAACGCTTCTTCTGATAGGACGTCTTCAGGTCATGTGATCGGGAGCGTCCCCCTTTGAAGCTCCAAAAATGTTTGGAAAATGTTTGGAAATGTCTCCCTCCTGTGCCAAGATTGCACATCTTTTTTGAGTCCTCTTCCTGTCTCCTTGTAGTAGTTGTCTTATGGCATTATTACAACACATCACACCAGTGTAAGCAGCAATATATTACTTAAATTTTATGCCACATCAAGAAACATATTAGAAACTGGCAAACAGAAGGAAGAGGTCATGAGGGCAGGACAATATGCCCTTAGGACACCCAAAAGCAAAAAAATTCAGATTTAATGGAGAAGACAATCGCGCTAGGCTTCATACTGTTGACAGCAAACATAATATGGCATTATGGCATTTTAGACCCCCTCTTACAAAACAACACACATCTTCAGTGTATAATCACTGCAGACTGCCAGAAATGGTACCACATATGGTTACAAAAATATAAATAAAACCGACTAATAATGCAGAATACCTGCAGGATGACTGATACATACAAAATCATAAATACCAAGGGCAAAATTGAATAAACTCGGAAAAAAACCAATTTTGGGGTTTATTCACTAAGATGCAAATTTGACTGTCAAATTCACAAACAGCAGATTCCCATAGAAAATCCGCTAAAATTTCCCCATTGTAAAGTTGTGACAATTTTCCCATAATAAAGTCGTGACTGTGAAAAAATTCTCAATACAAAGATTCGATTGTGACAGTAGCAGCCTATTGAGACTGTCTTTATCTGGCGAATTAGCACCTATACGCAACAATTCGGACTTTAGTGAACGCAACAATTCGGACTTTAGTGAACGCAACAATTCGGACTTTAGTGAATAAATTGTCTTTTCAAGTATATTCCCATGATACCGTATCTCAGCTGTCTCTTGTAGTAAATATCAAACTTTTTTTTTTGCCAATATTTACCGATAGAAACTTTTCGATCATATTTTTTGCTAATGTAATAATAATACTAATATAAAGTATGGCTTCTTTTTCAGCAAAAAATCCAATAAAAAACTCAATCAAAAAGTTTCTATCGGTAAATATCCATCGGAAGAAACGGTTCATATTTACCACAAGAAACAGCCTAAAGCAAAACTGTAATTTAGTGTTATAATATACAGTATATATGGCAATGAAAAATACAATACTGCTCTAAAAATAATCTAAATTATCTAAGAAATCTAGCATAAAAGATCTACAGGATACCACTCTATGAATAACAATGGCTTCTCAAGAGTCATTTTGAGACCTGGATCCTTTTATTTAAGCTTAGAAGACCAAAATGAAATATATTTAAGTACAAAAGACAAAAATAAATTATGTTTCCAGCAGAAGAAATTTCAGCTAGAATGAAAAATTCTCACAGGGCCCTATCGAATGAATATATAATACAATACTTATATTGTCTTCTTTTGCTTATAGTTAACCTAGGCATTGCTTGTACTGATGATTACATGTCAGGTAACATTTCAGCAAAGTACATCATAACAGAGGTATGTAGTAATGTTTCAAAGGTAAAAAAAAAAAAAAAATCATTGCCTTTAGGTTACATCAAGTAAAATAGACTATAAATGTATGACTATTACATTTATTAGGAAACATGATAAATACCCTGAAATGTTAAATATAAAAGGAGAAAAACATAAAAAGAGATGAAATCAGTAAAGAAGAAAAGAAACAAAGCATATTTGGTTTTGTTTATGAGGAGTTTGTTATTCTTAATAAATGATTAAGTTAGTTAGAAACCTTATGACTTTACCCAGATCCCCGAAAGTTATTAAACTCAAAAAAGGCTGAACTTGACCTTTTCTATTTTCTCCTGTGAGATATTGGCTGTTTGTTCAGTAAAAATAAATTGATACTTTTTGATCACTTTTTAACCGATAGAAACTTTTCGATCAGGTTTTTCAATGGAAAGTTAGCCATACTACTAATGTAAAGTACATACTACTAATGTAAAGTACATACTACTAATGTAAAGTACATACTACCAATGTAAAGTACATACTACCAATGTAAAGTACATACTACTAATGTAAAGTATGGCTACCTTTTCATTGAAAAATCCGATTGAAAAACTCTATTGAAAGGTTTCTATCGGTAAAAATTGATTGAAAAATATCGACTTTTACCGAACAAACCACTAAGATCTCGTGGGATAAGCTCAAAAACTTTTTCCCTTTGTATTATTTTGTGTGATCTTTCCAATTGGACATTTTTCTCTGGGAATTTTGAGTCCTACTATGAATGGGCTGCCAGGCAACTCTGATATAACTTTCTGCATATATCTATATACCTTAATCTCATGATCTTCTACCTCCAAATTTCAAAAACAGTCCAAGGAATGACTACAGTGTTAGAGTAAATAACTCACTATGTAGTTACCTATTAGAAGAAATTTAGCACACTTTTGACAAAAAAGAGTTGTGCCTGTTTAATATATACAGTATAAATGATGATGTATTGCTGATGTGTTTTAGTGATAAAGATGATCTGCAGTTTACTCTCTGTACTTCTGTATATAAATAGCTAATATTAATAGCTGATATTCAATTGGTAAATATATGATCATTAAGTTTAGTGTTCAGTTTTTGTTTGTGACTATGCAGAGATGTATGTTTGATTTATACATAAGTGAGATTGCAAGGTGATGTCATTGATTAGGTCTATATATTTTGTTCCAGTTTTCTTCGGCTTATTTCAACATGTGTTTGTACCTGGAAACAACTGTTCTGTTCATTAAACTGGTACTGAAAACAATGATTTGGTTTAATGTTGCTAAGTTATTGTGCTTGTATAGGGAATGTTTGCTTCACACAGCAGGTCTTGCCTTTTTGCGATTAAGATCCAGGCAGTTTTTATCATATAAATATATAGCTCCAAATCATTGTCTTCATCAGTGCAGCAGTACAGTGTTTATGGATGTATAAGAAATGAAAATGCATTATTTCCTAATGGAAGGTTTAGTATGACCCCTTTATTATTAGATTATTTATTTAACTGCTGTGAAAATACCTTCAAGATTTGATTACTACAACTTTTTCCTATCCTAGTCTAAATATTTGATTGACAACTTACTGAGAGTTTCAGGCAAGAATCCATTTGACTACTGACGATATGTGACTGAAAGCACACCATGATCCATGTCATTTTTCTTCTTATTTTTTAATTAACTTTATTTAGAAGTAAAGGATGAGCAAGAAGATGTGACAAAGATGATAAAATATATTGGTTTTTTTTTCTATTCCTTCCCTTTCTTTCTCTCTCTCCATATCTCCTCTCTCCTTTATATGGAAAACTCCATTAACCTGTGCTATGAAATGAGACCTCGAAGTATGTGGTGTTTAGAATGGGGGTTGGAATGTAAGTGAGATAGCGAGTCCAAAAGGTTGGCAAGATTCAGCTTATTCTGCTGTTTAAAACACCTATAAAATACCTATGTATCTCCATGAATCTATGAAGAATGTATGTTCTTCTTACAATAGTACAATTATGTGAAATTATGGCATAGGATTGATGCTCATTTGTGATCATTCCAGGAAAATCAGCAGCTATACAACACATCTACCACATATGTGAGTTTACCCTACTAACAAATAGAGACCACTAATTTAAACAAGTTTGTACTGAATTCCCAAGTGTAAGTTGTGTTCAGTTCCTTCTCCCAAACATATTTGCCAGCATGATGTGAACCTTACTCGATGGACATAATAATAAAAAAAAATGTTTCTTTTCCTCCACAAATAAGATGGTTAGGCGGGTTTGAAACAAGCCCTGTTGTGAAACTAGACTAAAGAGTCAATTATAAATCAATAGGGGAACAGGAGTTCTGTAAAAACTGCACAGGTTCAAGAAACCAGACTGTTAACCATATAAATTATTATGATTATTATGATATAATAAAAATGTATATATTTCTACTAATGAGCATGAGGTAGAGAGAGAAAAGAGTTCAACCACTGGGTGCAATTTAAAGCTACATTTATTTGTTTGACTTCAGTTCCAATACAGTTTTAGCTTTACATTTTAGAGTAATTCCTTCTTTGACTTTAGTCAACATTTTTAGTTCCCTATATAGTCTTTGTATTTACTCAATTTACTACTGTAAAACAAGTTTAGTAAATTGTTGTAATTAGTTCAGAATTGACAGGCATATTGATTTGATGTTTTTGTACATGTATTAGTTGTCGATACACAAAATTGAAATATTTACTTAGATTGTAAGCTCTATGGGGCAGGGACCTCCAACCTCTTCTGTCAACCGCAACCTAGCACTTAAAGTGATATATCCTTGTGATATTTTACTTGTATTGTTTAATGCGCTTTTCCCATGTCTCTATTGTACTTGTATTGCTGAATTGTACAGCGCTGTGTAAATTTGTGAAGCTTTATAAATAAAATTATACATACATACATATATACAGACAGGGGTTAGACAAAAAAACTGAAACACTTGTCATTTTAGTGTAAGAGGTTTCATAGCTAAATTGGACCAGCCTGGTGGCCAATCTTCACTAATTGCACATTGCACCAGTAAGTGCCGAGTGTGAAGGTTCAATTATCAGGGAAGAGCACAGTTTTGCTCAAAATATTGCAATGCACACAAC
>WMED01005954.1:0-16695 GCA_019650415.1 Pipa parva | reverse complement strand
CAGCTACAGTTAACTGGCCAGTGAATTAACTGACAGCTACAGTTAACTGGCCAGTGAATTCAAGTACAGAATGTATTCTTTCCCCACATGAGGCGAATGAAGATGTGGCAGGTGGATAGGGCTGGGAGAGGTCTTACCTTCGTTTCCTCAATGCAGGGCAGATAGGACCATGTTGCTCAGCGTCCGGAGAGATGATGCACATCAGGAATGGTGAAGTTGAGGCTTGTTTATTAGGAAGACTGGACATACAGCATGTGATGAAATGCAGAACTTCTCCAGGAATACAGATGTAACACACAGGATGATACAACAAGCTTGAGTAACTAGCAAGTGTGTGAGTCTGTGTGAGCAGATGTGACTGTGTGTGAGCAAGTGTGTGTGCGGTATGTGAGCGGTATGTGGCCAAAAACTGATGCCTTCTGCTGCTCAGTCCAAGTGTTCTCTCCCAATAGAGAATGCTTAGTGGAAACAGGAAACAGTTACCCTGAACCAGGAAGCGAAGGCATGAACAGGAATAAACTACAGGCTGTCATACTAAAGAAGGACAGCAGGTGGCAGCAAGAATAACAAACAATAGAATCTACTGTATGTATGAACTGTATGATTACATTTAGATGAATCAGCACAGAATGGAAGGGAGATAGTAAAGGCTCTGAAAAGTCATTGAAAATAAAGGTTCATAAGGTCAGTGACTACTGCTGATCTCTCTGGTACCAATGGCTATGGTGTTCTTTTGGGGGAGCGGGCAAAACTGGTTTGGCTCCTTAAAGTAAACTGAAATAACTGAAAATGTTTACTTCTAGTTCAGATACAAAAAAATAAATGATCTTTTATAAAAACTATAGGAAAAAAAAGTATTAAAAAAAAAATCTGCTATAAGCTATATAACGTGTTCTTATACCATGTTTCCCCAAGAATGAGACATCCCCTCGATAATAAGATCTAGTGTAATTTTTTTCCAAGCTTAGAAATATAAGGCCTCCCCTGAAAATAAGGCCTAGCTGCAGTAAAGTACTGGAAATATACTGTACCAGTACCGTGTCCCAAAAATAAGACATCCCCTGAAAATAAGACCTAGTGCGTCTTTAGGAGCAAAAATTAACATAAGATACTGTCTTAGTTTTGAGGAAACATGGTATGAAAATATAAATGAGCACACAGTGTTATGTGAAACAGAATAAAAACTTTATCTACAAGGCCTTCCAAAGAAATGGGCCTTTAAAATAAAACATAAAAATTAAAAATGATTGTTCAGAGGCCATTTTATTGTTTAATAGGGATTAAAGTGGCCCAGTGTCATAGCCTTCGGATGGCAATATTGATGGCCAAATTTAAAAATTCTGCACAAATGTAGAAAAAAAAAGATAAAAATTGAAGATCCCTGTTGATTTTCCTACCCTAGCAGGTGCTTTCATCTGCAGTAATTTTAGGATGTGACGGCACAAATTCTGCATTACCTCTGGGGCTCATGATTCTATTTAAGGTGATCTGTTTAATAAGGTGTTACTAATTCCATTTCTTCTTATGCAGAGTATGCTTAGTATTGTAAGTGCCTGAGTGAATAATTCATGGTAAGGACAGACTTGCAATGGAAGAAAAGGATCACATAACCTAGAAAATCTGATAACAGCAATGGTGGTGGGAAGAAAAGTAAGTTTGCACTAAAAAAAAAAAAAAAAATCGGTTTTGATGTATCAGTATTTATCAATACTGATATTTTCCAGAATTTGCATTTTTTTCAGTCCTATATAAATCAGCGGAAAGAAAAATTGCAGAGCTGTGAAAATGAACGCTGCGTTACAATACAATTCAAGTAACATTGTTACTGTTGCCTTTTTACAGTTGAAGAATTTTCAATATATTATTTAACCTAAGATTGTCACAGACCAGATAGTTCCCTTTTATTATGCACACATGTATTTAATAAATAGGAAAATAATGTTCTGACTTCCCAAGGCCCCAATACATGCAAGTTCAATGCAGTGCTCTGGCTGATAACTGCCTCTGTGCTGGTCTTCACTTCAGCACATGATAAATACTCAAACTGCTAATGCATTCGTATCAAATAGAAGCAAAATGGTGTACAAGTACACTGCCAGTCTAATTAGGGGCTAATTCACCATTGTGCGTAGTGAGCTGCGAAGCCTTCGGCTCACTTCGCACATGGTGTTATGCATTAAAGGGATTCCCGTCTCGGTGAGGCAACACTTTTGGTCTCGCCGAGACGGGAATCCCTTTAATGTACATGCTGATGTCCACGTGCAGGACATCAGCATGTGCATAATACCATGTGCGAAGTGAGCCAAAGGCTTCGCAGCTCACTACGCACAATGGTGAATTAGCCCCTAAGTTCTTGGACTGGATGAGAAAATAAAAATATTTGTTGATTATGTGAAATTATAGAGATTTTGCCTTAACCCAACACTGCATATTCACTAAGACCTATTCGATCATATCAATTGATTTCACCCCATTTTTCTGTCAATTTTTTTTTTTTTTACTTTTCCTGTACTTTTCAATTTCCCTGATTTACAAAGAATTGATAAAAAAGTTTCCACATTAACTTTAGTAAATGTGCCCCCTTATTAAGACTTGCACGGGAGATATTTATAAAGCTATTTCAACCTTTTTTTCAATTTGTTTTGATGTGTATTGATGCTTTTTTTGACAATATTTTTTCAATATGCTGAAATTTTCCCCTGATTTATATAAGACTGAAAAGAAAGGATCCATATCACTACAGATTGTTATTGATAAATATTGTACAGGAAATGTTCTCCATGAATGGATGAAAAAAGCTTTTCCTTGGTTAGGAAAGATACAGTAGCTCTTCCCCCAAGGTACATCCGTCCATGTACCAAATATAATCCAGTGAATCCAAAAGAGCAGCAGACAAGGTAGTGAACTACCAAACAATTTTAATGTGGTGATGCATTACATGCATGCTGGAACTCAGTTAGTGAGGCAGTTAATTCCTCACCGCAGTCACCCAAGCCTGGGATCTTATTATTATTATAACAATAAGAAATGGCTCAATCTCACTATATAGTATAAATACTCACTGTGGTAATAGCTGTGTGCTCTGGAGACAGAGCGGACTCATCTTCCAGTGGTTATTATTATTATTATTATTTTGTTTTGTATTTTATTTGGTGTATATACCTGGTTCACTTTCTTTTTTTGAAGGTCGCACCTAATTGGTATTCTGGTCTCCACCCCCAGTGTAGATAGGTTCACACAAAGATGGGAGGAGCATGTAATTGTATTTAAACCTGTGTATTGGCAAGCTTCACTGTCATTTAATAAAGAGCCAAGGCCTGAAACATATAATACATCAATACATTAAAATTGTTTGGTAGTTCACTACCTTGTCTGCTGTTTTCCCTGCTCTTTTTGTATTTTCTGGGTTACTGATAAATATTGTTCAGGTGAATGTGGCATACTTTGCTGCTGCGTTTTTTTCCATTACAGATCGATATACTGATTTCCTTTATGTGAGAAAAAAAGGCACCGGTGCAACTTCATAGGAAATAATGGGTTTACACAAGCCAAAAGCAGGTGAACACCTTTGAGTGAAAAAAAAATTGACTTAACAGCTTCTTAAACAGGTGAAAACAGTGGCATTGTTTTATTTCTGCTCATTCACAAGCGTCAACCAGTCGAAAAACATTTAGACTTTTATAAATATCCCCTTTTAAAGTTCTCTCCTTTGACTTATAGGGGGTAATTAAGGAAAGAGCGAACTTATCTGGCGATCCTTCGATTCACCTCGCCGAGACTGCTATGCGCTCCCTGCTCTCCTGCACGCAGAGATCAGCGAAAACTTTAAAGGTACTTCGGCTCACCTCGCGACCACTCGAGTCACCTTGCAGAGCCGAAGTACCTTTTAAAGCGTTCGCTGATCTCAACGTGCAGGAGAGCAGGGAGCGCATACCAGTCTCGGCGAGGTGAATCGAAGGATCGCCAGGTAAGTTCGCTCTTTCCTGAATTACCCCCATAGCATACCAGTTTACAAAAAATGGACGCATGTTTATTATTTCAAGTCTCTACTCTCCACCCAAGGAAGGCAAACATGACATTCATTGACAAGGAGCTTGATTGGCCATCTTAGAGCTTAAACATTGACTGCTTAGTTGGGCCTACCCTTGTGGAGATTCAGGCATTGATGATATTAATGTTTGAATAGTATACCATAGGAACACAGTAAATAGTTCAAAAGGCAGAGGAACTGAAGCATAAAATTAAAACACATCAAATGCACAGAGGAGATGATCAGTTGATATGTTATTCCATAATGTTTACATATATAATTTAAATAAAACTGTTCAGCAATTCAAGTTTTATAGAAGAGTTTTTATGGTGAAATCATGAAATTTATTTGTACAAGCAATAATGTATTTCTTGTCACAGCTGAATAATTCTTAATTCAATATGTTTAAACCTTTGGAAGTGGGATTTATATCTAGGAAACTTTTGTCATTAAAAACCTATTCTAATTGTGCTGCTGTTATGGCAAATTGCACAGCATTTTTAATGTGAATATATTAATTAGATATCGTGGTGTGGAAGATTCATAGTGTTCTGTCATAATGAGTCTTGTAGATAATGCAGCAGGTCAGATTTAATGCACAATACATAAACGCAAATTCATTATGTTAAAAGAAACAATCATGGCACGTAAACTGTATATTACTCACAGATGATTTTTTTTTTTAATGAATGTCTATTTTCTAAAGGGTTAATGTTTTCAATAACATCTGTTCAATGGAAATTATCGGAAAATGTAATTATGTTGACTTTGAAACAAATATCAAGGAGAGCGTTCAATATGACATTTTTGGTGTGGACTTGTACACCTTCAAGTGGTCAGTGACATGAGAATAGTGTTTCCTAACCAAACACCAAATCCAGAGAAACAGGGACTGCAAGGAGTAAAAGGCAACCAACAAATTGAAGAAATCTAAAATAAAAGCACTGCGGTTGGTGCATTCCCACACATATCCTTATAATGCAGGCTGATATAAAGGGCATGTAACATAGTATACTGTATTTTCAAGAGTATACGACGACGACTTTTTAACCCCTAAAAATCTTCTCAAAAGTCAGCGGTCATCTTATATGTCGGGTGTCCCCCTTTCCTCTCTCCCTACCTACCTCCTCCATTGCTGGTTGTCTGTGCTGTAGAGCTAAGCGCTACTGCGTTTCTCCCCCAGCAATGATGTAACTTCCTGTGAGTGACAGGAAGTTTAATCATTGCTGGGGAGCTATTTTTTTGAAGTGACTGTTGTTTTGCCAAAGAAAGGCTGTGTTAAGTTAGATTTTTTTTTCGTTAATAAACATTTAAATATGAAAGAAACTCGCTGTTTGCATTGTGTTAAACCCTAAAGACTTCTCCAGCACTTGAGTGATTCCCTACACTATGTACTTTTCAGGATAACTGTGAAGCATTATTTTGTTGGGTACTCTGTGTAAACTTGATTATTGATTTTGGGGACTTTCTAATTAGGAATATAATAATGGTGAACACCATGCATTAACTGGGACATTAATGGCATGCACTTTTTTTTGTCTGGTGTGGTGTATGGTGGTTCTTTTCTTTTTCGTCTTTGTTCCTTTGTTGGTTCTCTTTTGTATTGTATTCTAACCAGTATATTAATTTGCTCCATTCATTTAGGTCAGTGGTTCTCAACCTGTGGGTCGCGACCCCATATGGGGTTGAATGACGATTTGCCAGGGGTCGCCTAAGACCATCAGAAATATACAGTATGGTTTGAATGGGATCACCCAATAATAATTAATGAGTGGGGTCTCCAAATCATAGGGAATTGTACTAAAGGGTCAGTGCAATAAAAAGGTTAAGAACCACTGATTTAGGTTAAATTGTGGTAGGACCAGTGCTTGGGAAAATGTTTCTGCGTCTATAGGTTCCTTTAAGGCATAGGTGCGGTCATTTTTTGTTGCGTAGAGTGCAAATGGGTGACCCCAACGATATGGTATGTTTCTGGCTCCTAGTTCTTTTGTGACTTCTTTGAGGCACCTTCTTTATTGTATTGTTAAATATGATAGGTCTTGGAATAATTTTATTGTGTTTTCACCTGTTGTTATTTTCCTAATGTGTCTGCTTATTTTTAAAGATCATTTCTTTTGTTGTGTAGTTATGGAAGCAGCTGAGTATGTCTCTTAGTTTTCCAGGTGTGGCTGAGGATACTCTGTAGAACCTGTCCATTGTCAGATCTAGGTTTTTGTCTTACGGCTCCAACAGTAGATCCTCCCGGTGACTGAGTGCTCCTTCGATGTAGGCTGTAGATCAGACCTGAAAACTGTCCGGTCGAGTCGGCGGGCTATACTGAAGGAGCATTTGCTCTTTGAGATAGCTGTGATGGCAAGGGTGGGTGTGCCCACAGAGAGGGCTTTGAGTGCCACCACCACTGGGATAGATCTACTAATTTTTAGTACTACAAGGGCACAGTTTTTGTCACATTTCAAGACTGTTACATTGTTGCAACCTGCTCTGTAAAATAAAAATAACCTGTTCAGTTGTCAAGCAAATAAAAAAAACATTTTGAGTTTAATAAAAATCCACTAAATGCCAGTGGGATGTTTTATGGACACTAAAGCATTCAAGGGTGATTTGCCATCTAACAAATTCTAGGTGATTTACATTACATTTTAGGATTGCACTTACACACTTACATAGTAAGGCTGGAAAAAGACACTGATACATCAAGTTCAGTCTATAAAAACCTCTTAGTTCACTCTTGGTGGTCCAGAGAAAGGCAAAAAAACCTTTTATGTCTTGGGTAATATTTGCTTTAACATGGGGGGGGGGAATCATCCCTGATCCTTCCAGTGAATTGGTCTGGATATATATGTTGCTAAATATTACTATTGATTTTAATGTGTGATGTTATGACTCTTGTTATTTTAAGTAACTATCCAAACTTTTCTTTCAACACTCCAGAGAATTTGCTAGAAACAATTCCTGTGGAAGACATATGTTGGGTAACTAGGTTAATAGTATTAAGCAATATACAGTATACTTTACCTGGGATAAAGGCAACATAGATGGGAATGAACGGGTGACATATAGAAAGTAATGTATTGGGAAATAGCAACAATCTATTTTATTCCACCAGCAGAATCACAAGGCACAATAGGTTGCTGTGTATTGCACAGGGATTGGTAAGTGGTCCAGCAACAGTCCCTTCTCTATTAAAATCATTTTGCATTTTCATTTTGAGGAAGATTGACCCCTAATTCATCTGCATAGAGCTCTGCTGTTTTGTAATTTATTAGAGGCTACCAGGCCATGAAAATGGGCACTGCTATAGTGTTGACTCTACTGCAGTGTTTGAGAAACCTGTCCCACTACACTATGGCAGGTCACAGCAGGTTCTGGTATTTTTGCATATGAGGTTCTGAATTTGCTAATTACCTCCAAACTGCACAGACTACCAGCCTTGTATTGCCCAGTAGCTGTTGCACTGCCTAATTATAGGACTCTCTTTCCTAACCCCTGAGTGTGCCACTCTTTTTTTGACTACTGGTATCAAGACTCAGGTCTTTATTGACTAAAGCTCTGAATTTGCATCTATTCACCCCTTTCCCATGTGTGTTTATAGAGCAAACTCTGTGATGTTGGGAATAGGCAACAAATCCAGGCGACTACACAATCTTATGGAACACTTTGCATACGCGTGCACAGGTACTTCTACTATTGATTAAGCAGCGGAATGTGTTAAAGAAGCAGATGCGACTAGGTATACTGCTCCAAATTCACCCAATTTACTTAGCCACATCAGTTGCAAATTAGGGGCTGATGGCAGGACTTCGCATTCTACTTCTATCCGAATGACTACGCCACACAACACATCTGAAAGCAACAGACTCTCCTGCACCCATTATAGTATTACATTTATAAATTCTCCAGGTTAGAAGTTTCCACCTACAGCTCTGGACAGAGTACTAGACCTGAAAGAGGTATTCCTGTTAATTTTCCATAGCACAGGACAGAAAACCATTTGCACACAAAATGATAATGTGAGTTATGTGACACACACATCATCAATGTGTCCTCCCTGTATGACTTGCACGTTCTCCATGTGACTTCTAGGAAGTGCCGATGCGGGGTTTCAGTATGAGTGTGGCTAGTGAGGAATGTGCTCCTGCTAGGGATATCCTGATTAGGACGCCGTAGAGTTGCCGGTAGTGTTGGATGCTGGGGTATGCAACAGGGAAGTGCTGTATAGCACTTATTTACAGGTAAGAATCTTAACTTTTTTTTTTTAAATTGATAATAAAACATATTTACTAAAAGGTGTTAATTAGCATAAATATATATACTGTATACATATATATATATATTTTTTTTTTTATTGGGCCGGACTGTTCCTTTAAACCAATGTCTCTATTAAAGTAAATTAGCACTAATAAAAATACTTTTTATATAATTGGAAAGAATGTATAAAATGCTTTGAGATTTACTTTGCCAGCACAACACTTACTTTATTATTGTAATACAGGCTTTCTGTGTAACATAAAAATATAGCCAGATACACTTACTCAGGGTACAGTGCTATAAAGAAGGCATTGCTTTCATTTTTATCGGTGCAAACACTAGAGATAAAATAACTGTGCAATGGCAGAAAATTGTACATTTAAATGGCAATTTTATGAAAGTTGCACTTTTATGATCACAAAACATAGTGTCAGAAATTAAATAGAATTATTTAAATATGGAAGATTGGGGAGGGGGGGAGGTGATAATGTCTCTTTAAGCAGTATTATGTTTTTTTTTTTTTTTTAATGATTGTATATTTTAAATATTCTATTTGAAAACCTAATAATGTTTTACCCAGAAGTGAGTTGCTACGCATCAGCAAACAAATGGAGATGCCAGTGGGGAACAACGATTTCCATTTTGTTCTTATTCTGTGTACATATGCACTGACTCTTGGTGGTTTTCTAAATGCCTTCCACCAACAGTTTAATTTACATAGATCAATTTGTGGGGGGATTGTTGTGAACTCTTGATATTTACACTGCACTAAGTTTAATGCAAGAGGTTCCTATTTGATTTGTGACCTATTCTGTAATTAAGATTTTGACATATTCATTAATTAAGATTTACAGCTCCCTGCACAACCCATTAAGGGATCTCAGCCATGTAACTAAAATTGCAGCTTTACTTTATTTACAGACTCATTTGTATTGCAAAGAAAGTAGATTTTATACATTGACAGTCTTCAAAAGGATCATAAGATATGTAGCTGCCCGCACTGTCATTTACAGAATATTTTGTCCATGGTCTCACTTACTGCATGATGACATCGCTGTGCTTATAAATGTATGGAACAGAGTTTTATGAAACTCAGAACAGAATCATCTTACAGGATGTCAATGTCAAACTGAGGCGTCTTGGGCCCACCAGAGTTGATGATTGGAAGGCCCACTTCCTACTAGCAAAAGCTGTCATGTACACCCAGAATAGCATAATAAATTATCAGCTTTGCAGGTCATTACAAGAGAGCCAATTACTCAAGTGTTATTGTAATTAAAGGAAGCTATATACCTGAAAATCTTAAGAGATGATTTTTTAAACCAGGCCTGACCCCCCCCCCCCCCCCCCCCTTCAAATACAGATGCTAGGTGCTCACAGCTGGTTCCACCTGGTCATGCTGAAGCCTTCTCCCTCTAATACTTTTTGCAACAATTCTTTCAAGTCAGATCTTTATTTCTATGGACTTTCTTGTTGCTTTGCTACTGTGACCATAAAGTGTTCTGCTGAAAAGTATGTTTTTGACCTTTTTGCCTGGTTTTTTTTGCCCATTTTTTAAGAAAAATGACTAAAAAATGGGGATGGAAAGGTAGAAAACATACTTTTGGGGCAAAAATGTAAAATAAATAAATAAATAGTTTTCTACGTTAGTAAGTTCCCCCTGTCATGGATAAACTGACTTTGCCATGTTGCTAAACATCCCACAAGATCATTTATAAAGGGTAAAGTCAAGCTGGTGCCATTAAAGCAACAAAATCCTCACAGTGTTTGACCTTTTTCAGAGCAGTGAATGCAATGCATTGATGTTAACAGACATCAAATGCAATATATGTTTTAGCATATGCCTTAAATAAAGTGATTAGGAAATGTGTTAAGCTAGTCATGGAGGGGAGGGTAAAGATTATAACACTGAGGTACAAATTATAGGTAGGAAACATAGACCATGTGGACCAGACTTCAGATTTTATATCTAAGATAATGTACCGTATATCTTACAAGATGTGGGTCTACTATAATGTGTAACTCCAAGATCTTTAGCTTTAGAAATTATTATCCACCTTGTATCCCAAGCCAAAAGAGTTCTGTTTTGGAGAGATTATTAATCAACTCAAGCAGCATCAAAAAGACATTTTAACTGAATAAATTTTAAGATTACGTGACAAATAACATATTTTTAAGAAGCACTAAAGCAATGATAACATGCTTTCTGTTTCTAAACATCTGTGTTCATAGTGATGTCCTGCTTTGACTGACAGAGCTTGCCCTCCAGAATGCTTTGATTCTTTTAACTAGAAGCTGCTGGTTTTGGCTCCTCCTTCCTTCTTTGGTGAAGGTTTCCACACAAGGCAAATATAACTGAATAAAGATGATGATGTATGTAATAGATGGAAAATGAGAAAAAAAGATGACATGTTCATATCATAAAAAGACTTACCATAAAGACAAGCCTTAATCATGGAAGAATATATTTGCATTTACCTGAGTTGAATGAAGTGATAGAACAGCCATCCCAGCCGAGGGAAGTGAGTTTTTTTTTTTTAGAGGAAACCATGATAAGAGAGGTTCCTCTCTGGGTTTTCTCTGTGATTTTGGGTATAAAGCCTAAAATAAATATTGATATATGGGAAAACAAGGGTACTATTGATCACATTGTTGTCTAGTTTAAAGAGGTAATGAATTAAAAATTATAATATACTCAACAAAGGCAAAGGATTTCAAGAAATAAACATGCCTAAAACCAAAGAAGAAATCTTGAACATTCAACAACAAAAAAAGCAGATGGTCTAGTTTTACAAAGGGAAATGTTTAGGGAAATATTCATACTGTTACACCACAGGAGAAGTGGTAGTGGATCCTCTGGCCACAGTGGGATTTGCGCTGGTCAATCCCAAGGCATGGAGTCTCTCCAATAACCCCTGCAGAAGGTTATGGGCTTTGCCACAGGAGAACACTTAGTCTACAACCCACGTGATAAAAAATAACAAGGGGGTTATTGTGGAGGG
Organism: Pipa parva; assembly: GCA_019650415.1. Taxonomy (NCBI): domain Eukaryota; kingdom Metazoa; phylum Chordata; class Amphibia; order Anura; family Pipidae; genus Pipa; species Pipa parva. The sequence continues at coordinate 5,415 of WMED01005954.1, read as the reverse complement.
AGATGAGGAGAAAGCAAATTTAAAAAAAGGTTTAAAAGTTTTTCTCCACTGTGTTTACAGAGGAAAATGAAATGTCAGGTAAAATAAAAAAATAAAGTCAATGCTCCATTAAATGTTACCTATCTAACCCAGGATGAAGTAATACTCCATCTTAACATGATTAAAATAGATAAATCACCAGGTTCAGACAATATTCACCCTAGGGTCTTAACAGAATTATATACAGTCATAGACAGACCATTAGTTTTAATATTTAGGGTCTCTCTCTCTCTCTATATATATATATATATATATTATAATAATTGTATAAAAAGGTGAGGCCTACTATGCCATGTTGGGAAGCTCATGAGTCACAGACTGGGGAAGCCTTGCTGTAAATGGGGATCTGCAGGTTTGAATGAGATAGGATTCATGTGCTGCCAATGAGTATTCCCAACATAGCTGTGCCATATGAATGCATCGGATGTGAAGCTCCTCAGCAATTAAATGTTCAGTAAAGCACTTGCTTGGTAGGTGAGTTAACATTCCAGGAACTGCTGTCTGTATGTGTGCCAGTAGTTCTGTGTTAAATTATACTCAAAGGATATCAAGTGTGCTGTGTGATTTTGAATGCTAATAAAATATTTCATGTGTGACTGATAAACTGTACAGTTAGTTTTATGTGTAGATGTAAGTGTGAAATGTGGTGTTGTTGCACAATAACTATGATTGATTTTACTATTTTCTTTGTTATTCTGTATACCTTTACCTTGTAAGATTTGCTGGGCATAAAGCCCCTGCTAATTAATAAAATCCTTTGCTTGCATTATTTCAGTGTTGTGGTGCTTCTTTCAGAGTATGAACTACAATTAGGATCCCTTTTCTGAGCCCCTGCCTAATATAGACTGCTGCTTAGTCAGTATGATTTAGTAAAACAACTGTGTAAAGTAGTTAATATAAAGGAGGATAGTAATTCATTACAGATGGATCTAGATACATTGGTGGCTTGGGCAGAAAAGTACCAAATGAGATTTATCACTGATAAATGTAAGGTTATGCATATGGGAAGGGAAAATGCAAGTCAAAGATTATTTTCTAAATGGGAAAATACTGGGCAAAACAGACATGGAAATATTAAGTATTTGGAGATTTTAGTTGACAATAAATTTAACTGTAGCAACCACTGTCAAGCAGGAGCTGCCAAAGCAAATAGGATCATGGGGTGCATCAAAAGAGGCATAGATAGACATGATGAAAACATAATTATACCGCCTTTCAAATCACTTGTCAGACCACACATGGAATACTGTGTGCAGTTTTGGGCACCAGTTTACAAGAAAGATGTAGTTAAGCTTGAGTGGGTTCAAAGGTGAGCTACTAAAGTAATTAAAGGAATGTGCAAGCTAGAGTACCAAGAAAGATGATCAAAATATTGGGATTGTTTAGTCTAGAAAAAGAATACAGTATTAAGAGGTGTCCTAATAATCATATATAAATATATTAGGGGTTTGTCCAGAGATCTCTCCCACAATCTATTTGTGCCAAGAACTGTAAGTATAACAAGGGGGGCATCCTTTGTGTATAGAGGAAATAAAGTTTCTACACCAGCATAGAAGGGGATTCTTTACTGTAAGAGCAGTGAAGTTATGGAACTCTCTGCCTGAAGAATTTGTCATGTTTGATTCCATTAAACCTCTCCACTTATGCTGCCAAAGTTCAGAATCTGTCCTACTGTAGATAAGACAAGAAGTCAGCCACTTTATTTGAACTCCATAAAATTGCAGTACTATAACACCAAGCACAATTTAAATGATGGAAAAAACAGACAACAGCACATAACCCCATGTAATCTGAATGACTATTTTTGTAGTTGATCTCACCTGAGAAAAACTTCCACAATCACTGAGAAAAGCTCAAGATATATCAAACTGTGTAAGTTTCATTCCATGTCTACATTCCAGTCATGCAACAGCTAGTAATGCAAATGATACCAAAGGCTGTAGCTTCTATGGCATCAATGAACAAATCCAGATCAACTTAAATATTCCCCTTTCCTGCCACATCAAAATGCTGTTAAACCTGTGCAGAAAAATCAACCTGTCATCCTACAACTCTCATATCATATGAATGAACTGGTGTCTAGTCTTTATTTAAGTTAAGGAACAAGTCAGGAATCAGAGTTGAAAATTGCAGAGAAATGTTCAGCCAGATTAGCAGCTAGAAAGGCAGGGTCAGCAACAACAAGTCAGATAAAATACAAATGGTTCTCAAACGCAATGTCAGGTATCAGTCATGAGACACCAAACAATTCTATAGCTACAGAAATTTCTGGACAAACCAGATTAGAATCAGTAAAGTACAATATATAGATGTATTCCTTGGGTTATACATGGCTGGGAATGTCTAATTGCATTGTATCCGGGTAAGGATTTACAGATTAGCAAATCAAGTGTAACAAGGAGCATTTTTCTAAAACTGTACAGAGGTAAGACAACAGAGCAGCAAACCTTGGATTCAAACCTAGGCAGAACAGACACTCAGGTATGTTAGAGTTGCTTTCATTGATGCCATAGCTGTATGACTAAATGAAACACATATGACATGTCACATCACCTGCACCTTACTGAGCAGAAGTCAGCACTGGTACTAAACCAAATTAATGCCAAGAAATTTAAGACAACAAACAGGACCTTCTGATATTTCATTATTTCATCACTAATGAAAATTCAAAATTCCAAAAAACACATGAATGGTTTCTAACAGTGTTGCACGTACATTAAACTATGGTGGACCTACAGAGAAAAACATTCAGGAAAAGATTACATGAATGTAGTCCTTCTTAGTTGGCCATATTAAGAATCAAATAAGTTCTTAAAAGGTCCCATGAAATTAAATACTTTATAGACAAGGAATGATGATAATACTACCCTTCTTGGAAATAGCAGGTTCCATAGGGAAGAAACAAAACGGAACGCAAACAAAGCAAATGCTAAGTTGATAAGAGAAACAAAATAGAGAGCCTTATTAACAATGTCATTGAATGAGCTTTCCTTTGGGTATGAAAAATGGCATATGAACCTAAACTCCCCTGGCTCTTTCATGGAGATGGCATCCAAGGGTCCAATAAAGGCTGTAAAAAAGATATCCAAATCCCTGCAACCCCAACCATTTTCCCCTACATGGCCAATGACAACCCCACAAAAATATGGAGTCTGGCTTACTACTGACCCCAGAAGACAGCTTTTCTTCTATTTCAGTACCGTGAAAACCCACAGTGACCTCTGAATTGCAGTCAAGTTTATACAATGAATTTCTTAGGTTAGTGCAACTTAGTGGCTGGTCATTTGCTATCTTCTGAAAAGTTGCCTGTCTGTAGGTTTAACAGTGGCTGTCGATCTTGCTCTGCTCCACTTGTCAATAGAAGTTCTGATGCATGGAGACCCTGAACTACAGGCAACATCAGTTTCATTTTGCAGATAAAAAAGCCTTATGAAGCTATTGGGTGAAAGAGCCCAGTATGCCGCAGTTTCAATGGCCTTGTCTAAGTCTATGCAGAATTTGGAGGGTGGACATTAGTGGTAACCATTGCTCTTCAGATATTACAAGCTGCATTCCTCAGTGCTGAAATGGTGGCCCTCCTGCTTCTGTACCTACTGGCCTGCATCAACTTCAATTCAGACACTTAATTCAGATAAAAATTTAGGAAAGAATACAGGGTCAGCTAAGAGCTAAAAAATTGGGGGCAGCTAAAAAGTGCATACAGTAAGTCAACATTGATTGCATTCTTTCAATCTGATTGCAGTAGTTTCATCCCTGTTAGTAGCATATGTTTAAATTGTTAAAACTGATAGTATTCTTAAAATAAGGAAATAGGAGCATGACTTATAAAGCAAAATTTAAATGGTAACCAATGACTACTACTGTCTCAGACTCAGCAATTCAGTGTTATACTGCTTATATTATTCTTTTTAACTTATGGAATTTATTCACATGTAAGCAGAATTCTATTCCAGTTTGAAATAACTGTTTTGTGTGACTAAATTAGATTCTATTCTGCATGACATTTATTGGAATAACACAGGTAGATTATGTATTTTGATGTATGTGTGCAGAAAAGACGTTGCATTTAAATATATATATATATATATTATAATGGAGGAAATGCTGGATTTATCTGTTCCAGTAATGGGTGCTAACAGATTTAATATGAATTAAGGATTATGTGAGATAATGATTTGCCTGGTTATGCACAGAACCTCCTTTTAAGTTTTGCAATTCTTAAGTTTCTTTAGTCGAGGGGTAAGAAAATACCAGGGCACAAAACACACAGTTGGGGGTTATTCATCAAAGTCCAAGCAGTCGTGTATATGCCCATATTCACGCCTATTCGCAATTTCTCCAATTCCGCTGATTAAACAATCTCTGCGCAATGTGACAAATTTGCGACCAATTATGATGCTTACTCCAGTCGCAGACTTACTGAGCTTTTCACCTCAATTTGCATGTGCGTGCACAGGTAATTCGGCTATTCAGCATGTGATGGAATCTGTTGAAGGAGTGGATTTTGCAGGGAGTACTTCTCCGAATTCACCTGTTTGCCTTTGCCACAAAAGAGTGGTGAATTGAGGGATTTGATGGCAGGGGTCCAGCGTTGCATAAAGTGACTATTCCTTCAAAACTAACAATGGCGACTCAACAGCGACTAAAATAGTCTACTATTAAACATGAACTAGGCACAAGGTAACATATAAAAATAAGTATTTTTCACTTATATACAGTTAGTGGGATATGATGAGACTGATGTCACTGCCCTTCACTAGAGGAATTCTCACTCCGCATGACTTCTCATCCTACTATAATGCGACTGAATACGCTACACTACACATGTGATGGCATCTGATGCTGTCCGCTGCTTCATGAATAAGGAGAAGTGAATTTGCGACTTCCTAGTCGTATTGACACAAACAGATGCAGAGACACTATGCAAGGCAAATTCGGACTTTGATGAATAACCCCCACAATGGTTTAGCAATGTTTTATTGATGCTTGCCTCCAAGTTTTAGATTGTGGTAGAATCAATATTGGATTTTGAACTTGACACTTTTTATGATAAATGACAGTCATCAAGGTCTTATTTTACATTATTTCATGGGATTGAAATATATATCAAGATGCAAAATGTGTGCATTTGAAATGTACAGTTCTGACATTTGCAAGCTGACTCATTATAAGCAAATCAGATTTTAAACTCTCCACTTATAGAGACAACTGCATAAATACCTTTCTTCAGTCACAGTATTGACTAAGGAAATTAAAGGTTAAGTAAACCCTGGCTATAAAGAAAACTCTATTTATCTATTGTCAAGCAATTAATTGGGGTTAGTAACTGGCTCAATGGTAGGAAACAGAGGGTGGTAATAAATGGTACATACTCAC
>WMED01005953.1:0-18972 GCA_019650415.1 Pipa parva | reverse complement strand
TCAGTGCGAAGTGAGGCGAAGACTCCGCACCTCACTTCACACTATCGTGAATTCCTCCCTTGGAGAGAAGTTACTAAGTTGTAGGTATAGGTGAATGGAGTTAATTTTGCTTGCCAGGAGATATCAATGAAAGGACTCCACGAGCTAAAGTACGGAACTGGTCTTCACGCCCGGGACTGCCATCACAAATCACAGGACCCTGCCAACATGATTTTATAACCCATTTACACTGCTCAGTACCACTTTATCAGTTTCATTGGTAAATACTCTCAAGTCTACATACATCTGTTTTTCTGTGACTCCTGCTTATCTAAGCTAGGAGCGCACCACTCAACATTTACCTATGTTCATGACCTACAAATATACTTGTTAATTTGGAATGAAATCTGGTGGTGGGGGGTGAGGCTACATTCCAGTAAACCCATTACCTAAAATATCCCCTATGTAATAAAAACCAGGCCGAACTTCCACCACTTACATAACGATGACTCACACAGCTATACTTTTGGAAGCTTCTGGGATTTCCTTTCTAATTTTTATCAGTACCAAAAATATGAAACTATTAATATTATTACTGGACACTTAATAACTGTGGCAGATAAACTTTAACAAGACTTCTTGCTTTATTAACTGTGTTATGTCCAATCATCACTTGGCATGGATTATTTTATATGCATTTTCCACGAGGATAAACCGTAAAAACATATAGCTGGAAGATTCTGAGAAATGCTTTTTCTTTTAACTGAACAGACTTAGGAGATTTTGCCCTCAACTCCACTACCTGAATTACTGATGATGATGGAACCGTCTCAAAACTGGCCCAACCGTATTCATATAATGTCACAGTGCAATATAAAGTGAATATAATAGAAACAACTAGTTTTCAGGGGTTTTTTTTTGTGTTTGATAGATTTAGAAAGCCAGCCTTTACTTAACGGCGGTTGTAGAACAATTCAAATTACAAATGAAACAAAGTGCAGGAGTAATTGAAATAAAAAAAAAAATTCAAATAAACAGAGGAAAATGAAAATATACTTCGGTCTATATTAAATCATTACCCCAAGTAGCAAAAATAAAAATATGTTCTTCTATCCCCCTTCCTTCTAAAAACTATAACTTAAATAGTCCAGGTAATGCAAGCCAGTCCACATTTGTTTGGGAAGAAGGGAATCAAACAGCCAGCAAAATCTAAGAATTAAACCTACACTGCAATAAGAGGGGGTGCACAGCTTCCCCATTTATAGATGGTAAGAAAGGCACCTAATCCAGAACACCTTCATACATCACCTCTGGAACACTGAAGAGGCAGAAAATCCAGTGCAGACAGCTATTATCCTGGTCTGTTCTCGGTGCAAAATGCTGAAACTATTATCCTAAATTTACTTTGCACAGTTATTGATCCTGAAGATTAAAGTGCCATCTTTAGTATAATATGGCTCCTGGTGTCAACCTTTTGGTTACAGTATTGCTCCAAGACTGAGCATTTCATACTTAGCAGCATGGTATTGATTGCTACAGCAGAACAGAAAAAGAAAGTTCCTACTGCCTAGATGTGCTATGCAGAGGTGTTTTCACTGGGTGGTTGAGTTTGCTCCTCTGGCTTCCAAACACTGAATACTACACCAATGCGCAGGAAAAACCTTCTCAGTACAGCACGAAGCTCCGGAATCAGGTCAAACTGCATGATCTCACACAGGTGTGGGTAATACCTCGATGCATGGGCTTTAAACTTTAAAGAGACAGGAAAACACCATATTAATAAGAATCAACAAAAAACATTTTTAACTGGCTTTTTCCATTCTAGCAATTAAGCTTAAAAGAACAGTAGAGTGTAGCACCGTGTTAGCCATAGATGTAAGCAGAGACAAGTAGACTGTAGGAAATACCTTTTATACTGCCTAATGACTGTATTCTTGCAACATGGATGAATTCTGATTAGTTATGACAATTTCAACATTTCGTCGCATTTTGATCATGGGTATTGTCACTAGAGAATTGTCCCAATGGCAGACAATTCATAGCTCTTGCTGTCACTTGGTTGCCACATTTTATAAAATGTAACCAGAATAGTAGCAGTAACCCTGCTAAAAGCCCCCCACATTCACAACTTCTATTTAGTGAAATGAAATCCATGTGTTTACACAAGCAGCCTTGGCAAATTTGCACTTTGAAACATGATCAGTAGTGACATTTTTGTCACAAACAAGGCAAATAGATGCAAAGTGGTGAGTAAATATGTGAATGGCATAATGTTGAGAACTTTCAGACAAATCGCAACCTGGCAAAAATTGACTTCTCTTTGTTGAATACAAGTAGGTGAAGTGTCCATTTCAAAATCACTAATCAACGAGACAATTCACACTTTGATAAATATGCCCCTAAATTAATCTCTGGGAACAGCAATCAAATGCCTCTAGCAATATTATTTAAAGGAACAGTCCGGCCGAAATGGAAAAAAAAAACAAACATTTGATCATTTATGTTAATTAACATCTTTTAATAAACATGATTTATTATCAAAATTAAAAAAAAAAAAATTAAATTCTTGTCTGTAAAGAAGTGCTGGGTGGCATGTCACATGGCAATAGCAATATCAATATTTCCCCACACAAGTAATGTGCACATTTTGTAGGGGATATTGTTGGGAGGAGAGCCACACAATCCTAACACTAACGCCGACAGCTGAGTACTCCCAGTAGCTAATAGCTGCAAAGTTATTGTAAGAGATCTGAAGATTTGAAACAATCAAATGTAACTAAGTGGTCCTGGCATTCATATTATTCCAGTGCATTTTGTTTTTAAGCATTAGTATGGCCTGATCCTATTGGCAAATGCATACTGCATTATGGGACAGTTTAGCCACTAACATACCTTTTCATCACTAACTTTAAGAGTTTTGGTTAACAGCAGGAGAAGAAGGTTGGTCCAGGCTTCTCGATGGCTTTCAGAATTTACATTTATGAAGTAGACCAAAGCTTCACTGCAAACACTGAAATTTAATGGAAAGAAAACATTAAAGTTTTCTGTAAGTAAACAGATTTTAATACACACTGGCTTCATTCGGAGAGTAACAATGGCTTCCAGAACCGATACTCACTTTAACAGTCTGCTTTGTATTTCATCCCAGGAATCTCTGCGGTTCTCGTCAGTGTACATTCGGAAAAGGATTCTCAAACAGCAGGCGAGGCTACTGGTTTCTTGCTTCAACAGATTAGGTTTCGATTTTCCTTTAAACCCTAAGCGCAAAGAAAATACATTCAATAGGTTACTTGTGACACAAAAATTATATCCACAAATAACACTGGCTGCATTAAAAAATCTATTTAGCTAAACTATTAAATTATTTTAGCAGGAATAGATGAAAATAGCAATGGCTGAAGCATACAGGATAATCTACATAACAATGTAATATACAAAGGCAATCATTATATGATTTAAAAGGAGCAGTCCAGACTCCAACATTTGTCTGTCTATTTGTCACTGTTAAATAACCACTTTTGCAACACATTTGGTTTACTTTTTTTTTTTTTTTCAGTTTTATTGGCACTTTCTTTTAGAAGCTCCTTCTCTCAGTCACCTACTTCCTCTGCAGTAATCTTGGGATCTTATGCCAGCGAAGTGAGTGAAAGACAAGGGGTTTTGTTTGATAGTGGCTATAAATTTATATCTGCTAAAAATACATAAATATTATATATTGCAAAAAATTTATTCAACAATGATAATTACGTAAAACAACTGTTAGAGGCTGGACCTGTGCCTTTAGCAGATTTTCAGAGATACACAAGTAGATTTGCGCTGACAACTGTAAATAGCAGACTATCCCCCCAAATATGAAACCTATGAAAGCAGCTAAAAAAGAAGAATTAAAAAAAAAAAAAGGAATGCAAATGAAAACGGGTCACGTCACAATCAGGAAATAAATTTACCTGCTCTCCAAAGAGCCGTCCGCTGTTCATTATTGGAATTGAATGACTTTGCAAATGAATGGGATTCCTGCAAGCAGTCCAGCAGTTTAAAGAGGTGCTTTGTAGACATATAATTGTACATTCCTTGGTCCTCTGAATCAATATGGATATCCATCTCCAGTGTATCTCTCTGTTTGAAGTAAAACGAGATAACATGCTCTTTATCAAGACCCGAAATGCAAATGTTAAACTCATTGCTCTTGATTTTCCATAAAATTTATGTTCAGTAAATAATTTGACGCAAAGGCCAATCATTTCCCATAAAAAATGAAGCATTCATGCAGAGTTAAAAAGATCAGGGAAGTTTGCACTCCAGGGGGGGGATTCATTGCTCTAAGCATATGAATTTGGCACTATTGGTTCAGAGCTGTTTGGAAGTGCAATGCAGTTTGGGTAGGGCAGATAAGCACTACATAACAACTGGGCAGCCTCATTGTGATTTTTTTAACAAGCAGACAGTCTCTATGTCTGACCAATCGGTCACAGAGAAAACTATATGTATAAAATATATATATAGCTAAAGTGGCATAAAAATATAGTAAAGACAATCCCAGCTGTATAATTACACGACTGCCACTGTGGACACTGGCTTCTTTCAGCAGTTTATCACTGAGTAAGTATTTTTAACACTGACTATTAGCAAGCAAGACCATTTAATTCTTTTGGGGTAATGTCAAATCTTGAAGTCTCATATAATGTGTTACCGTTACCAAACATGTTAACTTATGAGCATCTGGCATTGTTTCTGTAATTTTCCTTTAACCCATTATCATCTTTATAACTACCTTAAACCTGGTCTCACTCACTACAACCTCCAAGCACAGGCTTACAGCAGAGCATTCCTGTATGCTAGAGTCTCCTTTTACTGCAACATAATACAAAGTTATTCCATATTCCCAGGCTCACTTTCTTTCTTCCCCCTACTTTCACTTTCATGTAGTCATTCCCCTTCACACTGCATAAGAAGCGTATACCCAAGGACTTAAACAAATCTCTCTTTTGGATCCTTCAATAACAGTTGCAGAGAGCTACAGTCTGTGTAAATGTCTTACCTGCGCAGCCGCCAAGTGCTCAGCATCTTCTTTCTTGCTGGTAGACGGATAAAAGACAATGTTATCGATGGTCTGTATTAGCTCCAGCTGAACTACGCACTTAATAAGGAGCCCGGCAAACAGTTTCTGGTCTGCTAATCCTAAACACAGACACAAAATAAAGTCAGTTAGGAAAAGTTCCTGCTTCATCTCATCAAATACACTTTCCTTCTCTCAATAAAATATGTTTTAGAATGTTGGGTCGAAAAATATATTTTATTTGACCAATGAAAACAATAAATGCTTTCCTATGACAAGTTCTATATAGAAATAATTGCCATACCAATCCAAATTTGCTTCTGTTTGGTGTTAGGAGTCCTTTAACTTAACTTTAACTTATCTCCAAAGCTAAAAACTAGGAATTTTAAGCTCTTTGGTCAAACTCCAACCTTTCCAGCACAAATCTAACTCTTTCTGGTAACCCACACACCCAGTGGTGTGGTCCAAAAATCTGGAATGAATCACTCATTGTGTGACAGTGGGCGACATGTTATTTATATGCAAAATATATTAAATACAGAGGTGACGAATAACTTACTCTCACTTGACTTTCCCTTCCAGTTGTCTTCTGTGGTGTTGGAAACTTGGCTGTGAGCTCGATCAGAAGCATTTCTTTCCATGCTGCTCATAGACTGACGGTCAATGTCAAGATCCTTTTCGGTTAGAAGGAAAAATTAGTTGTGTCAGGAGTTTCTCAAACGTGTTAAACTCTGACTTCATAAAGCAATATGGAAATGAATATTTAGGACCATCATAAAACAAAACAAATGATGAAATACTTACATATCTCCTGTCTGAGTCATCTTCAATTCCAGTTGGTCTCCAAGTTAATAACCTGCACAAGGATTTATCCTTAATTTTTTACATTTATTTTTTTTTTTATCTCTAGGCTAAATATATATTTACACTGGTTCCGGTGAAAACATAGTACATTTAAATGTTTTTTTCTCTTTAAACAAAAAAAAAAATACTAGAGTGCTCATATTTCTAAGGGTGAGGAAGCCTGGTGGTCAGACAGCAGCACAATGCATGCCCTTGATCAACCATCTTATTCATTCTATTAGAGTTAGAATTTTGTTGTTTATTACTGGAAAAAAAGAACAATAAATTGTATTTTTAGCACCCTGAAATACATTGTGCATTTGTTCATATTGACTGAAACACTAAAAAGGCAGACTTCTCTCTAACACAGGCTTGCAACATTTCCAGAGAAACGTTCTTTTTTTCTTTTAGGCAAAAAATCAAACAAATTGATTAATACCGTATAACTTAAAATGAAGAAAACAGGGACTTACACACTGGGGATAGTAGTTTTGAAGATATCCAACATGCAATTGCATGTCTGATCCCACACATTTGGGCTAAATTTCACTCCATTTAGGATAACAAGGTTTTCCAGGCAGTTGGTACCGGATCGTGCTAGCTGTTCATTGTCTGTAATGCATAGGTATAAAAACAAATGTGCCTTAGGGGGTAAACATTAAGAGAAATTAAGTAAAAAAACAAAATAGATATAAATGAAAATTATGCTGATGTAAATGCTGCATTTTATTTGAATGATGCATCACACTGAACCCAGAAAAGTCAGCAAAGTACAGATCTGACATGACTGATATGTGTGATGAACCGACAATTATATGGACATACCTTGTTTTACACACCAGTGCAGTTGTGTGAATATATCAGAAAGGAGAATACTATTAAGGGGTTCATAGAACTGTGTAAATACATCACAGATTGCATAAAGTGCATGATTACAGGTAGTTGTCATCCACTCTGATTTCTGCAACAAGAGCAAAATAAACCATTTACTAGAAAAGCATAGTAGTAGAAGTAACCAAAAACATTCCATCAGCTACAAAGTTGCAACATCCATCCTACACATGCTTTAACGTTGGATGGAAAGCTCGGCACCTTATGATTGATGACTCTTTATCTCAGGGGTCGGCAACCTTTTGGGCTGAGGCAGCCATATACATGCCACTCCCTCAGCCCTTTTGAATCCGGAGCCGCTGACATCACATGCGGCTCCGGATTGGCTAGCAATCCGGACTCGCAGTGACATCAGCGGCTCCTGATTGGCTAGCAACCCGGAAGCCGGTGATGTCAGGGGCTCCGGATCGGTTAGCAATCCGGAAGCGCTGAGAGAGCTCTCTCTCTACAGCGCTTGTCGGCACACTGTAACGAGCAGTGCTTGCACCGTTCGTTACAGTGAAAGAGCCAGATATGGACATCTGATCAATTTCAGGTCTGGATTAACCAGTGCTGGTTCTTTGACGAATGGTGTACAGTATAAAACTAGTTTTAGGTTATCTCTATGTAGCAGCTATGATCAAGCTATCCAAAAATGAATTAACTAATTAATTAAAATATCAATAGCTTATTTTAAACAAATCAGTAACAGAAAATAGAGTGGAATGTATAATAGACCATACTTATTTTATTTTCAACACAGCTAGAAAATCAGTACTAAAGCCACTTTTAACATACTGGCGCACGTTGATGACATCATCTCCTCACCTCTGTTTGCTGTTCTGGAAGTTTCATGTTGTCAAAAATCCTGAAGACTATCCTGAACAGATCATGCCACCAATGGTTGTCATAGGTTTCGCCATAACTTTTCATAATTTCAAACATCACAGTAAGGCCTCTGGAATATTTTAAAAAAAAAGTAGTTTAAGTGCTGGGTGACAGCCCTACCATTAAGGAATACCAATAACCATTAAATCAGTGTTAGTAAAAGAAAGAAAGGTATAAGAGCCATAATGCTTCTACTACTACTGCTTGGAAGTGAGAGGACAAGGTTATTATTTCAATCTCATGTAAGAGCAAGACAAAAACAACAGATGATCAGGTTACCTTGTTCGTACATCCAGCTTGCATCTATTAATAATACAGGAAAGTTCAAATAAAATGGGAAACCAGCCTCTAACCCAAACTCTGTCACCAGGGGCTACATTCATATCATCACTTGTGTATTCCCTTAGCACCTGGAAAATAACATACATAAAAAAAATCTACTTCAACACACAAATATCCAGCAGAATTTATAAGTCACTTGGTGGCGATTGCCACTTGTAAATCAAAGTTCTAATTATAAAGGAGATTGTATAGTATATCTCCTAAAATTTACTATTCAAAGGAGAGCTTAAGTGTGAAGTAAAATTAACTTATATAGACAAGAGCTATGGACATATTTAAAGTAACACTACATAATAGCGATATTCAAAAACGACCAAGCATTATTTATAAAAGTTTGGTTAGGTAACGTGTACATGCTCACAGCTGGAGTGTGACATCACACAACCCCAGGAGTGCAACCAATCAGAGAAAGCTGTTAAAACTGATGTCCCACACCAGCAATAAGCATGTGCAGCTCACTGTAATGCTACCAGTGAACATCAAGTGCTTGGCATCGTCACAGCTCACATGCCATTTGTGCACCCAAGCTGTGCACAGAGGAGGACTGACTTCCTTCTGCAGCTACCTATGATGGACAAAGACCTCAGTAACTAAAATCAAGAAGGGATTTTCAAAAGTAAGTTTTGAAATTTTTGAGGTCAGAACGCATTATCAGAGAGAAAACAACAAAGACTACACACCTGTGGTTTTTCAGAGATGTATTTTGCACAGTAGCGTATCAGCCGTATTGCCTCCATGCTGGTGTCGGGAAAGGCCGAATTACAGGCAAATTCGGACAAGCATTTTACCGCATCCTGAAAGGAGTCTATTGCTGCGGGAAAATGCTGCTGGAAAACATTGGCTGTGGAGGGAGAATGATAACAATGAATTAAAGATAAATGCCAAATTGCTACTTTAGTTTCATTTATCACTGTTTTACCAAAGTATTATTCAGCACATCCAAAAATGTGCAACTCTTTTCTAAACTACAAACTTCATCCATTCTGTGTCCTCTGTTCAGGTGGATCTAGAACTCCTAGTGAGGCCCAATTCAAGGATTACTTGTATGTCTTGTTGCGCGAGCTCCCTACATGGGAACACCTACCATTTTTGTAAACTGATTGCCACAATAGCCCTTGCATTAAAATATACACATTTAAAGGGACAAACCATACCTTATTATGATCAAGGTATATAATATATTCATATGCACTGCCTGCCTGCACTAAGTTAACTTTTTTTTATCTGTGAGCCTTTAGTTACAGTACAAAATAATTTATAATAGTAACAACAATACAATTTTATACACTCCTAGGAAAATTCCATTTTACACTTTTTACACTATTTAGTATGGCCTCTTTGCTTACATCTACTTGGATTTTGCATCTTGCCCAGTTATTAAGCTGCAAGTGCACGGAACATTCTAACAAGCACAGCTGACGATAAACCATGGAGTGCAAGTGTTAATGTATTTTCACTTACAAACATGGTTAACACAGCATAAACATTTATTCTATAATTATTCATTCAGAGGAAATAATCCCTTTACATAAACATCTCAGTTTTCTAGTCTTTTAAAGAAAGCACTAATACTCAGCCCTTTTCCTGTGCAACAGCATAAAGAAAAGTAACAGAACTGAATTAGCCATTAAAAGCTTAAGGATTTAAATTGATGGAAATATGAATGAGAAAGCAAGGAATAAGATCATCATTCTAAGACAGCAATGGCAAACCTATGGCACGCGTTCCAGAGAGGGCAAGCTGAGATCTCTCTGTGGGCATGTGCGCCGTCAACACTGCTGGTATTTCTGATTCTTTCAGTGCAGGCCGGGGTCCCGACCTGACAGTTTTCAGGTTGGATCCACGGCATACACTGAAAGACCACTCGCTTGCGATGACGTCACTCGTCAGTGCCTGCACTTCTGGGGATGGAGCTGGTGAGTGACAGTTCACCACCACCATTCTAGGACATATCCTCTCACAATTACCTTGCATAGGCAAGAATGTTCTAGGTACCTACAGATCAGATAAGATACAGCTTATTGTACCATATTCCCTTCTAGTTAT
This sequence comes from Pipa parva, assembly GCA_019650415.1. NCBI lineage: Eukaryota > Metazoa > Chordata > Amphibia > Anura > Pipidae > Pipa > Pipa parva. Next base: position 8,948 of record WMED01005953.1, on the reverse strand, counting down.
TCTTGGCTGCAGATACTAAAATAATAGATGGAGCCTTAAATGAATCAGCTATTTCTATGCAGGAAATAAATACACAAATGAAATATTTAGAAAAAATTTTAAAGGCCAAACTTACTAACAATATGACCCACAGTCTGAAAACTCAGCTCCACAATATTCCCATTATGGTCAGAGGCAGCTTGGTAAAATACAGCAAAAATATTTTTCCATCCTGAGCGAATGTTACAGGCCTGGGAGTTTACCATCTGTGTGATGCAGCGTATCACCATGTCTCGAATAGTTGGAGATCTTCCATAGAAAAAAAGGGCCAGAAATGTATATAAATGTACATTATCATCCCCAAATCTTCTATTATGCATATCATTATTTAATTTCTCATACATCCGTGAACAAAACTGTACAAGGAACAGTCCAGCCAAAAAAAAACAAAACAAACAAACAAAAAAAAACCAAAAACAAAACACACTTGATACATTTACCCAACTAAGTTTAAATCTACAGACATTTAGCAGTAAAGGCATGATAATACAGATTTTTTTAAAAGTTTAATTGTCCCACTTAGACATAATGCAAAAGTGGAGTTCCTGCTAATGTCCCCATCAATCCTGTGACATATACAACAACCAAGCGCACCTATTTTTCTTCATAATATGTTCAAAAGGCCGCAAGAAATCCTTCTGGAAGCGGAAATTGGCTAACTCATCCTTTTCAAGAAACTTCATGGACAGCTGTCGAAGTGAATCCACAGCAAAAATAGCCACATCCTCATTGGGATTGCAACCAACCTGGTAAAAGACCATTAGACAATATATTGTGGCATCTGTGGTGTCTTTGTTCCAGTTCTAAAATACTTATCTTGCTTAATAGGGCACCAAAGGTGAAAGCTGTAGGCCCAAGGTAGCCAACAAAAATGAAAACTCATACAAGGGAATTCATCAACAGAAGTAATCTTTCCAAAGGTCTAGTAACCCACAGCAACCAATTAGAAGTTTGCTTTCATATGTCCACTTACCCTATACTAGTGAATGCTGACAGTTTATAGGTTGCTATAGGTTACAAGCCCTCTGTTGATGAATTCCCCTGATAGGCTTTCAATGGTAAATTCTTCTGTACCCAAATAGATATGATAAAAGTTTATAGGCTTATATTAACAAATCAAAACTTGCTTCTCTTCAAGAACCCAAAATTTTACCTTTTTCATATTTTTACTTACATTATTCTTATACAGGCAAAAGAACAAAAAGGCAAATCACATCATGTGAACCTTTATCTTAGAAAATATATCTTGGCCCAACTAGGAAACCTAAACTGGTGCTTAGATTTTGTCTTTATACTGAGAAGAAATCTCTAGAAGCAAGTTAAATATAGAATGTTACAAAGCACCTTGTTGAAATGGTCTCCAATCACTTGCCAAACCCTCGACCACTGCAATCGGATTCGGTTCATATTGTAGTAAGAAATCTCTACAATCTTCTGTAAGCTGAACATGCGTGGGTGGTGTATGGATGCCAGTTCATCCATCGAGACAGCACACAACCACCGAACGAAATCCACTGCATAAGTAATGACAGCATTATTGTGTATAGAATTCAGACAAATGTAAATATCAAAAATCAAGCAGAGAATAGGTTATGTGAACTTGAGTGACCAGGAGATTTCTCAACCTTTGACGTTATGATTACATTGTTGATGTTATTACTACACTGTTGTCATTTAAGTAATGACAAATTATACTTGGTGTAGGGAATCACTCAAATGCTTTAGCAGTCTTTTGGGATTAACATACTGCAAACATTGAATTTCTGATGTATTCGGCTTTTATTTCCACAAAATGAACTTAAACACAGCCTTTCTTGGCAAAACAAAAAACAAAACAAAAAAAAAACAATCCCAGTTGAAAACCAATGTTCAACCGTGAATAGTCCTTTCTCAGAAATACAATGGGAAATGGCAACTCATTCAATTCAGATTTCTAAAACAAAATATACCTTCCCCTCTCCAGGAATCACTCTCCTAAGGGTCTCAAAGTGCCGTCCAGCTACAATCCTATAACAGTGTCTTTTCCACAGGTCTCTGTGTCTCTTAGAGCCCCCTCCACACAACAGAGCTTCCTCATTCAGTAACACCAACCCCCACCCACAGGCTTTCCCACCTGCCTTTTAAAAACAGGTTTATTCTGCAACTGGAGCTAATCTCAAGAACTGGGCTGTCCTCCAGCCATAAGGACAAACTGTTGGGGAAACATACCTTCCCTCATACAGCACACCGCTATACCCATTACATAGGTTAGATATTTTGTTTGAAAGAATATGCACACATGATATGCAGGTATAGGTGTATAACCTTGTTGCAAGGTACAGGTGCTGCTATGTTTCAGGGGTCATAACCACCCTTCATCAGGCTCAATAAAATAAGTATAAATTTATATTTGCTAGATAAAGAGCTAGAAAGCATGTTAAAAAACATTATTCAAATACTGAATAAAAGAAAAAAGTGGCAATGTGTGTTTGTTTTCTGGAATAGACATCAATTACATGCATTGATACAAACCTATAGCGTTTCCATCCAGCCTAGTTGATCCAGTAAAAATCCTGTAATAAATAAATGAATATTTGTATGTGAGAAGGCCTGGGTGGATGAGGTACTGCCATTTTAAAACTACTCGCCATTAAATCAATCGCAATATCAATTCCAGAAATAAAGGAAATAGCAAAGGAATATTCTATCAAAGGAATTTACGTATTAACATCTATTTGTCACTGTTAAATAAATTTATTTTTCCATCCATATTCTTTACCAATACCAGGTTTTTTTTTTTTGTTTTTTTTTTAATTTATAGACAATTTCTCAGGAGCCAATCAGTATACTGCAGATTTGCAACCTGACAAAGTCACTGCCCAGCTGCTTCTTTCTGACTGGTTAATTCTAAATTCTCAAGGCTATGATTTCAGGTCCCCGATATTCCAAATAAATCTGCTGAAGAAGAAGAAGTGGGTGAAAGAATAGGAGCTTCTGTAAGACAGTAGCTACGATGTCAAAAACCCTGAAATAAAGTAAATAATATTCACTGCAAAAAGCATTTATATAACAGTGGTAATCAGATGGCCAAATAACTGCTGGAGACAGAAAAGCTCCTTAACTGTATACACTTGTGTGTTTATATTATATTGTATCGGGAAACCATCCTGCTAAACATTACATTTAACTATTTTGAAAAGCAGGAAACAATTAGATGCAGTTGCCAATATGAGCTTTTTTTATACCACTTCCCCAACAATGGTCCCACACTCATCTATCCAATCCGACAATAAATAGCAGTTCAAGACCTAAGGTTTGGGCAATCACACTAAATACTGTGGTAATAGATGGTTTGAATATAACAAAGCTCTAGTTACCTGTCAACTGCAACAACTACACTCTGTGAGCTTGTTTCGCCAACAGACTCCTGAATACTGGCCATCTGCTTCTTATCAACCCCCACGCCAACAAACGTGCCTATAAACAGATATGGATTTTATTAAAAACAAACTATATCTAAATATGTGTTATATCTAAATTAAAGAACAATTTGTTTTTACATACAATATAAGAGATATAACAGAAATATTGTCAATAATTTCTATAGTTTGTTTGAGCAATGCTATTAAAACAGATTTCCTTTACGGTTGGGGAAAAGCTAATTTTTCTGATATAAATCTGTTCCCTTTCATGTGATTTCAAACACTTTATAAAACAAAAACCAGTCGTGGTTAAAAATACAGGCAAGATCAATGAGGGGGGCTCATGAAAGTCCAAACAGTTGCATAAACAGTTCACATTTATTCACCATTCTCTGCCATGTGGTGAACTTGCGACAAATTTGGACCCTTACAACAGTTGTAGACTTACACCACTTTGAGTGTACATGTGTGGGTAATTCAAGTATTCATCAACTATTGGAGTCTGTCAAAGTAGCACAGCAAGGCGTACAGATTAAAAGTGGCCAATTAAGGGGCTGATGGCAGGACTGCTACTGTTTGACTGACTAGGCCAGTGGTGGTAAAGTGAAGTGCAGGCGCTGATGAGCGAAGTCATCGTGCCTGCATCGGGGAAGAGCACTGCCGCAGTTACCCAGTTGAGTAGCGAGTGCTCCTTCAGTGTAGTCTGACCTGAAAACTGTCAGGTCGGGTTCGCGGCCCACACTGAAGAAGTGCTCGCTGGGGGGAATCGAGGATAGCAGCGGTGGCCATGGCATGCATGCCCACAGAGAGTGCTATAGGTTCGCCTCCGCTAGACTAGGCCCACTCCACACAAGAGATGGCTACAGACGCTGATTGCTTCTTCGCTATAGGAATCTGCCACTTAGTAAATAAGGAGAATTCATGACTATCAGAGTGTAGCTACCCAAAGTGATGAGAATTCACTTTGACTGCTGAATTCTCACTTTGATGCATAAACCCCTTATTCCCTAACTAACAATCACACAAGGCTATGGTTGGTGGTCAGTTTCAGTAATCATGCATTGTTTTCCCACTAATGTTTATTTCAAGGTATATAGTCATATCATAAATAACACGTATTTTTCTAAACAAAATGAAGACTGGCTGCTATTTGTCACTATCTACACAATGAAGGAAAAACATTACCTATAAAAAGAACTAAGAAGCGATTAGTAGAAATTCAGATATATAAAATACTCGTTTACCTATAAGAAATATTACTGGTGCAAAAGATTTAAATCTCACCTAAACCGAGGCCCATGAATTCTTCCCCACCAGATGTATAGCTTTTAATACTTCCTTCTCTTTCTCGTCCACTTCCAGAGATGTATCGCGTCTTCACCCCTGTTCCGATTAGTTGGGCAAGTTCCAGCTGGCTGATGCATTTCAAAATCTGTTTCAGACACAAAATATTATATCAGTGAGTTGTCTTTTTCCCTACGGACTACGGTACTCGCTAACAATACCGAATAGTCATTGTCTGTCCAATCATTAGTCTAGCAATAGCTAGAAAGTTACTAAGTCTAAGAGTATGCAATAATGTATATAAAAAGGAAAATGGGTTACATACATCAATATCTAATGTAGGCATGTCTGATTATTTTAGTTATATCATGTTGTACTATAATACTGGGCACAAAATGACACACACACACACACACACACATATTTTTTTTTTTTTTTTAGAGAGAAAATTGTAATGCATCCTGCAGAAACCAATCCAGGGCTACTGTGGAACATGCAGTTTATTATGGCATTTTCACACAATAACAAAATACAACAATATACCTTTACAAAAACTAATTTCTTTTGGCATCTAAAATCTTTAGTATCATGTCCAAATGGTAATTCAAACACATAAACGCACAACTAATGTAACCGCCCCATTTAGAGCCTGATTGACTAAAGTGCGAATTCACCTGTCGAATCATCTTCGCTACAATTCGAGTTGCATCGCCAAAATAGTTGCAAATTCAATTTCAGTACTGACTGGGAATGAAGTGGAGAATATATTTGAGGAGACGGGCAGCTGCGAACACTGTCACATGCGTAGTGTGGTGTAGTAAGTCAGACAGAAGTAGGACGAGAAGTCATGCGGAGTGAGGAGAATTCGACAAGTGAAGGGCAGTGACATCAGTCTCACCATATCCCACTAACTGTATTCTGTGTATATTCTATTTCTATGTCACCTTGTCCCTAAGTCTTGTTGTCACTGTAGCCCTGCCATCAACCCCCCAATTCGCCAGTCTGAACTGGCAAAGTAAAACAGGTAAATTTGGAGCAGTTCACCTAGTTGCTTTTGCATCTCCGCCCTACTCCTCCGCATAGTCAGTAGTAGAAGTACGTGTGTACGCAAACACAAAATGATTCGAAGAGCTCTGTAAATTTGTGACTCATGTAATCATCCAAATTGCTTTCATATTTGCCACTTCACAGACTGTGCACAATAAGTGAACATGGGGAAGTGGAGAATAGACTGTAATTGACAGCACTGCGCGACTATAATGACTTTAATCAATGAGGCTCCACATTGAACCTGAGCACCCTGCCAACAAACAAGAGCGTATGACTTATTTCAACTTAAATGACATGAAAATTTCACCCTGTGTCAAACAATATACCTGGAACATGTTTATGTTTCCAAACCTACACAGCATAAAATGACCTAAACAGAAATCATACCTCATGCCAGGAACTGCCCAGGTAGTTTCCATCTGTATGAGCAACAGTGATGAGGGTTTTAATTGTATCAATGTTTTTCTGCTTCATTTCTGTAATACTGGAGCTGGCTGTTAGCAATGAAAAGCGAGCAAGAGCCTGGACATAGGCATCCCTCTCAAGCTGTAACGAAAAAAAAAGGCAACAAAATATCACTAGATGTTCAATAATCTACCAAAACTATCTTACAGATGGAAGATATTATGTATAAATACTACTCCATATCTGTGTTTAAAGTGGACCTCTCGGGTCCACCTTACAGACTTTTTTTTTAGGAAGTTTTTAGCATTCAGCTCTGACTGTAGTAAAAGAAGCAAACTTCCTGCTCGATTTGAATCAAAAGTCGGGTTGGGTGGGGCTAAAAGGATGACTGACATTAAAGTTCCTCCAATCAGATCCCTTAAATCGCGATCTAGCAGGGGATCTGATTGGAGGAGTTATAATGGCAATCATCGTTTAAGCTTAGCCCCAACCCGACTTTTGATTCAAGTGGGGCATTTGAGCAAAAAAGGAAGCAGGGAGTTTGTTTCTTTTACTGCATTCTTAGCTGAATGTTTTTAGCATTTTTAAGTGGATCTGCTAGGTCCACTTTAATGCAACAGGCTACAAATAAAATCCAAATACAGACCAAAAAAGCATTTAGTGAAAACAAATAGTGTATAAAACTTTCATTCCTTGAATACTTGCATTTATACATAGCTGCAGAAGTGGTTAGATAACACGCACCAAGGGCAAGAGATGGGAACAGGGATGGCATCAAATAAAGAGGATAGGTATCTATTCCTGCTAAAAATATATTAAAGTGGGTTTTTTTTTTCCAAGTCACCATTGTTGTCTAGGGTTGTTGCTTGTTTTGCTTTTGCATCTAATTATCTTCAAAGCCTCAAAGTAAAAGCCTTTTTATATTATCTCAAGTGGCGGCTGAAGACCTTTAACATAATATAGTACGATCGTTGTGGTACTGACCTGCATGTTAAATATACAAGCAATTCTAATTGCGCATCGTATTCCCTCCAAGCAAAGGCTGGCAACTTCACTGTCATCGCAATCCTGAAGCCCTATGCTGTATGCAGCGAGTAGCGGCGTCCAAACGAGCTAAAGAGAAAACCATTACACATCAGATATATAAATATACATATTGCAATACTTAGTGATACCTTTTTTATTGGACTAACAGTCGTTTTAAATAGACGAGCTTTTGAGATCTGTACTCTCTTTATCAAGTCACAAGCAATACACACACACACACACACATATATATATATATATATATATATATGTATTAAAGCATTGTCTATTTTTCTCTTTACTGAAAGGAGGCAATTTGATAAACAGGCCTCACACATTTACACTGCTTTCTGTTGAGCTTTAAATAATACAAGGTACATAATTGGAAAGAGCCACCAAAAGCTCAAATTTAAAGGAACAGTCCAGCCCAAATGTAAAAAAAAAATACATTCATAGCTACAGGGAGCACACATTGACATGCACGCTCTCCTTGTGAGTTCTAGGAAGTGCCCGTGCTGGGTTTCAGTAGGAGCGTGGCAAGTGAGGAATGTGCTCCTCACAGGAAGTATGTCCTACTTTAGGACACCGTAGAGTCACCGGCGTTGTTGGAGTCGGGGCATTCGGCTGTGGAATGCTACACAAAACTGTTGTATAGCACTTCTTTACAGGTTAGAATTTAAATTTATTTTTTTAAATTGCTAATAAATCATATTTGGAAAAAGTTCTTAGTAAGCATAAATAACAATGCATCTTTTTTTTTTTTTACATTCGGCTGGACTGTTCCTTTAAAGCTAAATATACTTTTTCTAGACAATTTGAGGCATTTTCATTTTTTTGTCTTTCCATTTAACCCCTTTCTGCCTCCGCTAGTCAGCACTGGTTGGAGACGCTTACCTTAAACATAGGTCTGACATGATCCAGATGAGTGGCACTGGTAAAAGGAGCCTTTGCATGGCTTACAGCCTCCATTAGTGCCTTAGCTGTTTTAGCCATTTGCTCCATTTCCATATTATACAGTAACCTTCTCTGCTTCTCACTGGCCACACCTAGAAATTACAAGGAAACCATGCATTTGAGTAACACCAACAAAGGGTACAAGACAAGTGAGAATGCTTCTTTACAATATACAATAAGGTAACAAAGACTTAGTGGGTTACTGATCAAAGTGAGAACTCGACTGTCAGAATGAATTCTCACCAGGCTGCTATGCCCCGATTGTCTACTCATATAGACTAAACAGAGGATTCCACTAGCAAATTTGCAACTGCGTCAGTAGCCGTCTGTTGTGTGCTGTGTGATTGTCGTCAGCTGACAAATTCGCCACATCACAGAGTCTGCTGAATACCCGAATATGCGAATATGGGGAAGTGGTGAATTCACACCTTTACAAGACAATGCAGAATTTAATTAAAACCTCCTAAGGCTTTGGCTAATAAAACTATAAACTCCCAGAATTTTTTTTATGCAGCTACTGGGAAGGCACCTTGCATTTTAATGTGCCCTAAACCGGCTGCGTCATTGTGATTTACTGATAAAGCAAATGGATGTTTAAAATTGCTAAAAATATGGTCTGGCAGTGAGTTGGACTGTGTGCTCTCTCTTCTCCTTTAAACACTGTTCTAAGGCAGAGTAAGGAGAACAATGCATGTTACATATACTGTATGTATTAGCACATCCTAGTAGATTTAAAGGAACAGTTTAGGCACGAACAGTTATTTGCTGTCTGTTTGGCACTGTTAAATA